>LUGF01047458.1:78896-108415 GCA_001625245.1 Calycopis cecrops
AACATAGAATAACTCTATCCAAGGAATAACCTTGTAATAAACTGACATCTCTCAAATTCCATAATAAAAAAACACAAAAAAGTATGGAATTTGACAGATGTCAGTTTATTACTAGGTTGTTCCTTGGTTATAGTTATTCCATGTTTATTAATAAGGGGGTTTCAGTATAAGTCTTAGTGTAGTGACAAAAAGTAATTTTCTCTCATAACAGCCATAGCAGTCATAACAATGCAATATTTTTTTTTTTCAAATTGATAATATCAATCTTTTATTCTACATGCCACCGTATAATAGCTCTGATCTAAAAGAAATAACCTAAATAACATAATCCCTTCTGCCGTTCTTGGGTAAATAACATAGAAACTTTCATATTTATAATAATATTAAGTAGAGTATGAATGGAAAAGTGATTTGATCTTCAACATGGGAACACAAGCATCATCTTATTATCCCATTTCATCACCCCACCATAGACTAATCTGTTGGAATAATTTTCTCACTAGCTACACAATACACGAAGGTATAGCAGTCCACTATGGTCCGATTTTCATATTACTTGTATTGTTTGAAGGTGTATTATGAAGTTGTGGTCCCATCATCACCTAATCACGATCTGATAATTAAATGTTTGATAAACCGAGAATACAGTAAACTTTATAAGCACACTTGTGTTTTTCACAAATATTCCCATTTTACCCTTTGTTTACGAAACGCTGAAAAGGTACCGGTGTCATACATAAAACTAACTTTCCCCATACATAAATAACATAAAACACACTGACAGTTGGACAAAAGGCCGAATTATCAACATAGTTCCATTGGAGACCCTGAAACCATAAAAAGGGACAACATTACTTTTTTATAGTTTTGGTAACTTGAACATTTCAGCCATTGCAGCTGTTGGCATAAAAACTCTAATTTAACTTTAACAACAAAGATAACAATATGAACATCGTAAATTCTGAACGAAAGAGTCTGAAGCAAACATTAGCAACCGTTAATTGGGATTGCAGATTTATCATTATTTATCGTATTAGCTATAAAGTTTAAATATAAAAGTTATATAAACCAGTCACTAATGTAGCTGTGCCTAACTCTTACTAATATGTCAATGAAGATGTATATTTATCACCTTTTCACGCAGAAATCACAAAATAAATTTTAATGCATAAATCTTAATTTGCGCCTAAGAGATAAAAATGACATGCTGCATTGTAGTCGCTTATGCGACTACAATGCAGCATGAATGCATGCATATGCCGCTCACATGAAACCGTATGAAACGTATGTCAAATGCTCTTATTTTCCAGAAGCTCTGAATTTCAATTCAGACAGAAATGCTCAGAATACTTCATTCAAAGCGTTACATTTAACCCTTTCCGGCTGACAAACTTGACAATTCAGTTCTATTTGTGTCAGTTTTTAACTTGTTATCTACTTCCTTAACAAAACAATATAGGAGCTTAATAATATATAAAATTTATATATTATTTTTACTACTAATATCATAAATCTGAAGAGTTTATTTATTTGGTTCAACTCCCAAATATCAGAAAATGATCCCATTTGATGGTATAACCGCTAAGAAAGTATTTTTAGAAATTCAACCCCTAAGGGGGTGAAACAGGGTGTTGAAGTTTACATGGATTTCGTAGAAATTAAACGCGGGTGAAATCGCGGGGCACAGCTAGTCTCCAATATATTATAAGTATAACACCCAGAACGAATTTGAAGTGTCTAATCTGAACATCCATTTCGCAGAGCTCGGGACGGCAATAAATGTGAGTACTTAAACATAAAGTCGAGCGCCAGCGGCAGTCGCGAGTCAGACGATTAAAGTCACTAGACCTCGTGATTTACCTCCAGGTCTCACCTTGGAGTGAGATGTGTTTTAAAACGTACTACAGCAAACTAATTGGATTAACACGAACGAGGAGAGTATCTCTAAATTATGACGACAAAGTGACTACTTTTGTTCACCTGTGAGTTTCCAGTGGCCCTGAATAGGAGATATCTGCATCAACTATATTTCCCTTAAAGTTTATGTCTAGAAGTTATTAAGTTAATATGTTATAAAATATTATTATTGAATTATAAACGAGAGCCCAGAGTTATGGTTACAACCTCGAGCATGTCACATCCGATCGGCACAAAGCACTGTACTAAGAATCGAATTGACTTAAAGTACATTTCCAACCCAAAAAGTACATTTACGTTGATTCGTTTCGAGAAAATGTGATTTGCTGTAGCGTATTGAGTGAAGACGAAGGGCAATACATTTATGGGAAACATAATGCTCTTCGGATCAAGAATAAAATGTCTTTTTCTGTTCTTCAAGATGTTGTAAACCTGAGTATTCAGCATTATTTTCAGCTTGATCTTTCCTCGCGATCTAGAAAAAAGGTATTAATAAACGAAAAAATTAACTGAAAACAAGGGATCCTGTTTTATTTTATGATGTACAAAAACAAACAAACAAACAAAAATATTATATTTTATTAACATAATTGTATGCTAATTTAATTACAAATAAAATAATAAATAAGATCTTCATTTAAGTTTTTGCTAAGCCTTCAGCCCCTGACTGAGTTACAAAATATAATATTATCATTTACTAAAGAAACAAGGCAGACAATGTCGCGGATATAAACTAGTTTATTGTATTAAAACCTAAGACTGAATATCTAGACAAGACAGCAACAAATTACAGCCATTCTTCGAACATAAGCAGAACTTAAAGTTCACTTTGTCTCAACTTAACTCTTGGTTACTTCTTCATAACACTATTTGCATAGTCGTGACTTGAGAAAATCTACGTAGAGACAGTACTTACAAAACATGAAATATTTTTAAGGGAAATAACTTGGAAATTATTCGCACAAAGAATGGATTTAGAATGTGGAGACTGTCTACCAAGTAGTAGTCTACTTGATAGTGAAACTTTTTTTTTAACATTAATCTATGTAGGTATCGCTACAAAGCATTCTACTCAGAGGGAAGTACCACTCTCTTTTTCACATAACTTCCACATAACGTATTTGACGACCAGGCTGGCGCAGTGGTACAAGGCACGGATAAAGCGGAGCATGTTGCGCCGGGGGTCGCGGGTTCGAATCCCGCCTAGGTCATGGATGTTTATGTATTTCTACAATAAAAATCTTAAATATATAACATTTCTTAAATTTATAAAACATATTAAATAAATTTCCGTTGTCTTGTACCCGTAACACAAGTCCTTACGGTACTTAGCACAGGGCTAGGCTAATGAGGTGTGTAAAGTCCACAAATATTATTATTATCATCAAAATTAAACCACCATCTTCAGACGTGAAAGCCTGCCATACCCTGAAGAAAAGAATCCCTCCATCCTCTAGCTGCCCGTAGATATCGCCACTTCCATTCGTGCCTATTAAATAGTAACAGGATGTCAATGTGCGTCGATCGTCATCTAAAGTTCTTTCCATGCTCAAATAAAATGCGGAGCCTCTAGTCCCTCGTTATAGCAAGAAGATATTATAAGTAAGAGGTGGAGCCACACTGCATGCTTGCATGCAGACGAATTGGGCCGGCGCGACGGGGACCTCTCGCTTATACGAGACCGTCGTCAAGTGTCATCTGTGCCTGTCGTGTTTCGTACGGAGTGTAAATAGCTGCTGGCTCCAGTAGGCGGGAGGAGAAAGGAGGGCAACGCATCTGTATAGTCTATTTGAAAATGTTTATGGGTGTCGGTAGTCATGAAAATGGCTCCAATTGCTCGTTTACCCTCTTTAAAATAAAATAATAGCCATAACTCTTTCGTTATAACAACTCTGGGAACCTAATAATTCACCCTCGAATCATTTATTAATTCGTTCTTTTCCTCGTGTATAAACTTTCAGAATTCTTTCATTCGCCTACAAGTTTTAATTAAAACTTAGTTCACATCATGATTCTTACCCTTATTCCTTCCTTCTTGTTGGTTAAAATTTAATGATTCGCATAATTAATTTACTCTTTAATTAAAAGTCATTCATTCTTTTCTTAACTTCTGCAGCAACTTTAATAAAATGACGTCGCTTAAAAAATATTACTAGGTTGTTGGTTGCTTGTGACTTGGGTTCGATTACCGGGCCAGACTAAGCAGTTACAGTATTTTGTAACAGGTAATAGCATATTGCATATACGGCCCATCCCGCAGTCGACGTATGGGAGTGCGGCGGAGGCGCTACGCGTAGCTGATGCCGCCTCCCTAACAAGGACCAGAGGTCAGGCTGGGTACCTCTGCTCATTGCACAGCCCCGACTGGATGATGTTGGTTGTCACGTTACGCCCCCTGTAGGAAATCTTCGGTCCCTATGAAGGACTGAAAAGCCGCCGAGGTGCCCTGTTGCTGACAGATCCGGGGCAGCTCGTGTGCGGTGGTATCGCGATACAACCTATGTTATGCCACAGACAAAACTGCGTTTTGCACGTGGTTCTTTCAAAAAAATTCAAAAATTCAAATTCAAAATTCTTTCTTTTATTTTAAACCTTCCATTACCCTTGTATGAAATCTGTATTCTTTTAAAACTGTTTGCAATTTTCTTAGACGTCTGATATGATATAGCTATAAATTAATCCCTACTTAAGTATTTGAACCCTCGTCTTCATCCTAGTCTAGCCGTCAAACACTCAGTCAAATTACTTGTCAGTTTAGTTTCAAACTGGAGAATGAAAGTGCAAAATGAAATAAACTAGCAATATTGAAATGTGATTCAACAAGATCGAGATGATTTAGTCCAAGATATTGAAGTGACGCCAAGAACAAATCTAATAATCGCGCTATTTCAGTTTAAACCGCTTTTAGATCAGGGTAGTAACAAGGTTAGGGCAAATTGTTGAGACGGAACAAATTTAATTTTTTTTTTTTTTATGGTATAGGAGGGCAAACGAGCAGTCGGAGCCATTTTCATGACTACCGACGCCCACAAACATCCACATAGAGGCTATACAGATGCGCTGCCCTCCTTTCTCCTCCCACCTCCATGGGCCACCGGCTACTTACACACCGCACGAAACGCGACAGCACAGCTGTCACTTCACGCCGGTCTCGTGTAAGCGAGAGGTACCTCCCCGGTCGTGCCGGCCCAATTCGACTGCATGCAAGCATGCAGTGTGGCACTGCCTCTCACTAAGATTTATAGATAATTGTTTTTGACTTGACAAGGAGCTGGCCTGTGATCGAAATGGAACCGTATTAAAAACCAGTGAAGTAGGAATCGGTCTTGATCGGAGATATCAGGAGAGGAATCCCTAGCTTACATGTTACTGTCGCGAAATGTCGACTTCCAGCAATTTGTGAGTTTCCGGTGACCGATCTGGGGGACGGAGGGAAACACGTCTTCATAACAAATATATAATGTTCGTGGATGTTGAAAGTCAATATTCATGAAAAAGATTCGACTATATTGTGGTTACTTTACGGGTTTTAACAAGATAACAATATTTGTAACAAACGGGAGAGTCTCAAAAAAGTAAAAGATTCGACTGTTCATTTTCCTCCTTATACGATCTAAAGACGTATCTATTTTAAAATTAATGTTCTACCACGTCAAAAAATGTGGGAATGGGCCATGTACCTACATTGTACAAGGTTGATAAAAACGAGAGGCATTAAATTAAACCACGTATACAATAAGTGCCTACAGTTAATCCGAAACTATTAAAGAAAAAGTCTAATCATGATTTGTACCGGCTCGTACAGCGACCGGCAACCTCGTACGCAGTTAATGACCCCGGCTGGCCCATACTCGCTATCAGCTGGCAGTACAGCGTGTACAAAGTGAGAAAACTTAAAAAAAATCCTTTTTATTGCTCCGATTGATCTGATTTTTGTTGTGTAGCTTGGAAATGATATACTAAACATGTGGCTTTATTGAATGCCTCTTGGTTTTATTAACCTTGTATATTGTATTTAAAGCAGTAAACTCCAGTAGCTTGTAATTTAATCAACATGTAGTGATGATGATGTCTAAGTATACATTAATCTACGTAGAAGGTAATTTAAAGTTTCCGAGTTGAAGGCGGACAATAAAAGGCCGAACTACCCGCGTTTCGCTCAAAAATAAAAGAGGAGCGGAAGTTTCGCAATTAACAATTTACATACTTTTCACATGTTTTACATTTACAGTAGTTCAAAAAGTAATTCCTGTAATTCTATTTTGAATAAAAACTTTTTCATTTTTATTTTTATTTTATACTTGTGGTTAAACAACTCGGAGCACGAGAAAATTGTGGTCAGGTTGCTGTTGAATTTTTTAATGATATGGAGAGCGACCATAAACATCCACAGGTCATGCAAAAGCTTTTCTTCTCCATACAAATCTGAATGGGCTACTGGGTTGTCACACGAAATGATAGGTAGGTATTTAATTAATCGTGCAGGTAATGTTCAATCCCGCTTGACGGATCTCCACCTTGTCGTGGGAGAGGGCTTAGTAACCGTGCCTGTGGTTCAATATGAAGCGAAGAGGGATCCCAGGAGGGTAAAATCCAAGTGGGTTTCCAAACAGGCCCGCTCAGGATGCGTCCATGGAGGAGGGGTCGTGGGTGGAGAGGTGTCTCGGTATGTCATTGCCGTGCACTCTGTCTCCCGCGACCAAACGGGGGCGCACCGTCAGATACGTTGGCGGTAGGCCCGCAAAGGAAGAGGATATGCGGTGTGTCGTTGCCGTCCTCCCTGTCCTCTGCGGCCGGGGTCAGCCAATATCGGAGGTCCTCCACCCGTCCATCTGAATCAGCAGATGGCGGCGTGGATTAAGACGACCGGCGTGGTGTGCTCCGTTGGAACAGGGGGACCAGAGGTCAGGATGGGAACCTCACCCTATTGCTCGGTTCCGACGTGGAGGAGTAACTGTTCATAGGCAGCCGGACAGTCTCCAAGGAGGAGAAGTCTGGCCATATCACCGGGCCAGCCAGTCGATCCCACCAGATCCTGTTGCTTGTAGATCAGGCACCCGCAGGGGTTTAGTCGGTAGGGGCAGCCCAGTTGCCGATCCCGACACTGTACCCGGTTGAGCCGTGGCGAAGCGTGTGGCATGCCCCTGCGTTAGCAAAAAAAAATAAAAGGTAATATCCAAATGCGGTGTGAAGAGTCTTAGCAACCTTCATAAGGATTCCTTCGTAAGGATTGTGTGTGTAACACTCGATTCTCTTTGTCTACCCATTTAGGGAAATTTAGAGTGGAGCTACAACCAGCGATGGCCGATGCGGTTGTAGCCTACTATAAAATAACTTTGATGACAATGATACGTGCCCTGCAAAAATACAAACTGATTTCAACGGCCAAGGGTCACATATTAATGAAAATAAGAGGTAATGCCATGCTACAATGCAGCCGAATTCGGCCGGCACGACCGGGGAGGTGTCGCTCACCGATACCGGAGTAAAGTGACAGCTGTGCTGCCGCGATGCATGTTGTGTATTATTTTAAGGTGTGATAGGACAAACAAGCGA
Source organism: Calycopis cecrops (assembly GCA_001625245.1). NCBI lineage: Eukaryota > Metazoa > Arthropoda > Insecta > Lepidoptera > Lycaenidae > Calycopis > Calycopis cecrops. The sequence continues at coordinate 86,370 of LUGF01047458.1, forward strand.
TCGGGGATATGACATATGTTCATGACTACCAATGTCCATAGTCATCCGCATAGAGGCTATACATATGCTTCGGGCTCATTTCTCCTCCCACCTCCATGGGCTTTTTCCTCCTTTTTGGTGGCCCAAGGTGGTAAAGAAGGAAGCAGTCTTTGATAGGCTACACTATAAAAAAGTACACAGCATAAAATACCCTCTTTCTAACACAATCGGGTAAAAATAAAAAGGTTTTATAAAAGGCTTTCCGTCACCAAAGAGGACTAACGCAGGGCAATCCCATTTGTTACCTGGGACTCGACTTCATGTAATATTCATCCCTCAGGAGCTCATTAACAGCCGTGACGTCACCGGGAGCCGCGGTGTATATGTGCTCACTAGCTGTGCCCCGCGTACTCACCCGCGTAATATATGTATATGTGACAGGTCATAGTGGCGAATTATTTAGAGTTGTAGCCATGGGGCATTGCAACGGAATTGGACTATATACTGCTTACGTAAAGCAAGTAAAAGCAAGTAACCGGTGGACCATTGGAGGGGAGGAGGAAAGGAGGGCAACGTATCTAAGTAGCAATCGTGCGGATGTCTATGGGCGTCGGTAATCAGAAATGCTACAGATTCTTGTTTGCCTCCTTATACTATAAATAAAAATACACGAAAAGCTCTCTGAATGCCCTCACTGCCGCTTCTGGTAAGCTGGTCAACTCTTCAGAGTATCTCGACAACTAGTCGATCTCTTAAGGAGCCACACCACTTCCACAGAGGGGTTGCCCCGCGCCACACAACACCACCAACTTTAAAAGATGTGTGAGGTTCCGTGGCGTCATGAACCAGTTTAATACTTTAGGAGCATGGAACACCCAACATACTAGCAGTATCTTGTGGTTTCATCTACTAAAAACTACCAGGGAAACATTATTCACAAAACTTCAACTTTATGTTATTACAGACTTCTTCATCTGAACTATTTTTCATCCATATTCGATAAGTAGTTTTTACAGTCTTTTTTTCGTTTATAATGTTAGGCTAACTATCATATTTGTAGAAATTTATACAGATTAAACCATTAATTCTAAAATATTTCCGATTTGTTACAGAACGGGTTCTGTTAGCTAGTAAGAAAGGACTAACAATTAATATCGCTTAGACCTCAAATCCCCTATTCTTTACAATCGCTCCAGCCGGCAGACTGATGCTGGTACATTACTCCAGCGCCGGATCGTTAGTAAAGTCGTTTTGTCAATATCTACAATAGCCTTTAAGGTTCCATCGGCCGCCAATAGAAAGGCTTTGTAGCTACGACTAGTTGAGTCTACGTATAAAAGTTTTATCAGATTATTTTAGAACAATATATTATATAGAAAATTAGGAATGACAAATTGGGTATTTATTAGATTGAGAATAGTTTGAGAATTAAATGATCTTAGTAGTACTTACGAAGAATAAAATTGGCATTATGGCATATTAAAGTACATTTCCAATACATATCAATAAATATTATATTGAAATTCGGCTGATAGAGTAATTATAATTTTTTTAGGTTCTTCTTTTTGTCATTTGCTTAGCAAAAGCTTTCGCCCCAAGGTCCCTGTAATCTAGTCACTATAGTTGTTACAAAACGTTAATATGTTTAATAAAACTATGCAGACAAAACTGTGGATTTGTACTACTTTACAGTATATAGGAACAAATACATATATAATTGAGCCATTCTTCGAACATAAATAGCGCTTAATTTTCACTTTGCCCCAACGTAACTCTTGGTAACTTCTTTGTAACACTATTTACATAGTCGTCGTGGTTTAAGAAAATCTACACACAACGGAATATGAAATATTTATGAGTCATATAAAATATTTATAAAGGGATAAAGAATAATTCGAATGCTTTTAGAATGTGAAGAGCGCCTTTCTTATAGGGGCCAGGCAGAATTGCAGCCAAATTGGAACTGCACGATGGCTAAATGCCGCTCATTTGAAATCCGCAAAGTGATCGCTTCGCTATCACATCTGTTGTTTTATAGCAAGCAAACAATCCAAAAGTCGGAGCTACTTAGCGAATATCAAACGTCATTAATATAGTCATGCAGATGAGTCACATTTTCCACTACAATCCCGGCTCCCATTGGGCCATCGTATGGTTTGAGAGGTTCCTGTGTCGGAGGGGAGGGGAAGGAGGGTAGCTCGGTTAAGAATTATGCAAATACCGACATACATAGTAGGTAGCTCGGAAAAGATTGATTTAAGTAGAGTATGTAATTTTGCGCCGCTACGTTAAAACACAACTACATTTATGTATGTCAAATACTGTCATTTTCGAGAAGCTCTGAATTTCATTTCAGACTGAAATGCTCAGAATACTTCATTCAAAGAGTTAGATTTAATCCTCGCCGGCTGACAAACTTGACAGTTTCAGTTCTATTTGTGTCTGTTTTTAACTTGTTACTTATGTAACAAAGACAATTTCGAGTTTATTTATATGTATATTATATTTTAATTAATTTCATCCTAACCGAATTTGCAGGTTCTGGAGACTTGCCCTAATAGGATTGAAACATATTTAAGTGTACAAATGTTTGCGCATAAAAGAGCATTTCATTAAAGGAAGAAAACATATATAAGTACCATAACTATTAATAATAATGTTAGCCGAACTGAATTTCGGCTACGACCTGTCTCTACAGAGACGAGTCATTTGCGCAGGCAATATTATAGCGCACAAGTAAATGCAGACACACATATGTACTCTCTCACCCTCACTCTTCTATTGATATGAGACAGCAATTCTACATGACCGGAGAGAAATCAGGAGAAATCCATATCAAGCGAATCTCTAAACATATAGCGAGCGGCAGCCCCCCGATCGCGCCGGCCTAATTCATGTGCAAAGCTGTACGTGTTTGTGTGTGCTCATTCGAATTCAATGCAGCATTCAGCTGCTCAATACATTTTTATAGCAAATGAGCAGGGGGAGCCATATAAGTGAGAAGTAACCCTGTAGTGCCGGCCCAATTCGGCTGCATGCAAGCATGTGGCACTACCTTTTTTTATGGTATAGGAGGGCAAACGAGCAGTCGGAGCCATTTTCATTACTACCGACGCCCACAAACATCCACATAGAGGCTATACAGATGCGCTGCCCTCCTTTCTCCTCCCACCTCCATGGGCCATATTCAAAATAAAAGTAAAGTACTAGGGCTACATAGATTCAATAAAGCACTTACTAAGAATCGAATTGATACAAAATACGTTCCGAACCCTGGTACTGATACGTTTTCGGCTGAAATAAAGAAAATGTGATTTGCTGTAGCGTATTGAGTGATGGAGGAGGTAAATCTTTTAACATTTATAGGATATGAAGTATCCTTCTCTGCTCTTACGTTCTAAATAATAATATATAGAGCAAATATTACGAAATACTTATAATTAAATAACTTGGAAATATTTCGTAATAAGCAAAATTAGAATAATTTCTTCATTTCAGACATAGTCCACACCATTTACAGCATTGCAATTAAATTTCCTATTAAATGTTACATTAAAATATGATAGTTATTTGGAATTGGAATCAAAGTCATGTTCGGCTGACTCTGATTAGTCCCTACTACGCCGCGCCGTCAGACCTTGGAATGGGCTCAGGTTACCATTCTGATCGCTGGCACAAGTGCTCCAAAGAAGCACTTCACCAATGGACACGCCATTCGTCAATACACGCCGCCGTCTGCTGGTTCAGGGACGGTGGATGACCCCTCAGTTAAGTTGCTCTTAGTCTGACCTCTCCTCCCAAGCCTGTCTGGTATGGGTAGCCCTATCCGGCATAGTCTTGGGGACCATAGAGGCACGTAAGCCATCCCACTACGGCAAGGTGGCATCATAATATTTCTAACTAAACTAGAAGCACGTCCGCACACGTCCTACGTATGTACGTACGTGCTCGCTACGAGACGATTCATAAAAACGTAAAATACTTTTGTTTAGCTAATTTTGAAACAAAAGTTTAAATTTACTAGCCGTAATACTTGCACGTGCTCTGAAAGTTAGAGAATTTACTGTCGTACGACGTAATAATATCACTTGTAGACATGTAGTATTTTTAATAACTCGATACTAAAACGTAGAAATTTTAATAAATTAAAATGTTTTGTGGACTTTACACACCACGTTAGCCTAGCCCCGTGCTAAGTACCGTGAGGACTTATGTTACGGGTACTAGACAATGGAATTTATTTTATATGTTTTATAAATTTAAGAAATATATTTAAGATTTTTATTATATAAATATTAAATACACATAATACATAGATAAATCCGTGACCAAGGCGGGATTCGAACCCGCGACCCTCTTTTTTTTTTTTTTACGCACGTTACCCGGGAGCCTGGGTGGCTCTGAAACCGGGCCTGTGTCGGGCTCGGCGTTTGGTACGCCCCTACCGACTAAACCCCTGCGGGTACCTTCAGCCGCTATGATTGGAGGGCCCCGGATCTACAAGCAACAGGGCGCCTCCAGCGACAGTGGCCTCGGTGAGAAGGCCAGACTCTTCCTCCCCAGGGACTGTCCGGCTGCCTTTAAACAGTCCCTTACTCCACGATGGAACCGTGCAATGGGGTCAGGTTCCCATCCTAACCCCTGGTTCCAATGCTCCAACGAAGCACATCTCGCTGGTCGTCCGAGTCCACGCCGCCATCTGCTGATTCAAAGGGACGGGACTTTCGGCACTGGCCGGTCCCATCCGCGGGGCGGCGGACCAACCATAAAACAGCCGCAGAGGACAGGGAGGACCGCAACGACACACCGCATCTCGTCTTCCTCTGCGGCCCCACCGCCACCGCATCAGACTGTGCGCCCCCGTTCGGTCGCGGGAGATAGGATGCACGGCAACGACACACCGAGACACCTCTCCTCCCGCGACCCCTCCTCCATGGACGCATCCAGAGCGGGCCTCGGCATAGCCCACCCGACGCGTCCGCACCCGGGATCCCTCTTAGTTCACCGTGGGAGGCAGGCTCAAACCACGGCTACTAAGCCCCCTCACCGCGACAAGGTGGAGATCCGTCGAGGGGGAACCCGAGACCCCTGGCACAACATGCTCCACTTATCCGCGCCCTGTACCATTGCGCCAGCCTGAACGTCAATAATAAAAATAATGCTGTCCTAGCCGGTTTCGGCTACGGCGGCCATCTAAATAGACAAGCCATCTGAGCAGGACGTATTATAGTGCACAAGTGTGCGCGCAAACACTAGGGTACTCTCTATTTCCCCATTCTCCTACTCCGATAGGACAGCAGTCCGACACGACCGGAGAGAAATCAGGCGCAACACCGACGGCTTAACGTGCTCTCCATGGCACGGGGGTGTAACACCGCCAACTTCCTGACTCCGGACTGTTATTAGAAATTGAACAATCCGAATAACAATTTTTGGTCCGACCCGGGATTCGAACCCGGGACCTCACGTCTGTGGTGGAACACATCACCAGACCACGAGGCAGGTTCGTGTACTGAAATATCGGGAGGTTCGAGATCCGATCGCGATCATATATAGAGCATGTGACCTTCAAAAATTATTGTTTATTTATATGCATTTCTCATTAAGCACATGAAGTCCGTGGCCGGGTGTATTTAAAACATGTCGTCACACCCTTAGATGAAGTATATATTACTATTGGTGCAACATTAGATTAAGTATACTACCGTGTATATATACTTAATCTAATGTCACACCGATAGCATGATTTAAGAACTTAGTACCAGCGCCATATATTGGTAAATGTTTAAAGCAACACTGTACAGCGAAAAAATGACGAATGAATGAATATAACATTAATGTGAGGTGTATATATATATTTTTTATGGTTTAAGTGGGCAAGCGAGCAGTCGGAGCCATTTTCATTACAACCGACGCCCATAGTGGTCATGGTAGAATAAGAACTTGTCGCTTTAACCTAAAAGCTCTGCTGTCGCATTTCCTGCGATATATAAGTAGCCGGTGGCCCATGGAGGAGGGACCTCACCGCATCTGCTTGTCTCTTTGCGCGTCGGTAGTCATGTAAATTCAACCTCTCGTTTGTCCCCTTATAATACCATTTAAAAAAACTTCAAACTGCGAATACGGTTCAAACATCTCAATGAAAGTGTATCTATGGTTCAAACTGGGAGAGTTGACGAGACCACATCAAACGCTAACGTTAAAGGATTAAAAACTTTTAACTAACCTCGAAAAGAGATGAAGAATATTCTCATATGTTGGAAATGACGACCCCGATTAGTGAAACTTTTGTAATAATAATAATAATAATATGTACAGTATTAGGGACTTTTGTTACAGGTAAGTACTTGATTTTATTAATAATTATAATAGTTTCTTTATTTCAGACATAGTCAAAGAATTTGAAGCATTACAATAACATTTCCTATTGGGAACTAGAATTTAAGGTCATGCTGAATTTTACATTATTAATTCCGACACTCACCCACCACTCACACACCGACACTCACCGACAACTCACACGCCGACACTCACCCACCACTCACACGCCGACACTCACCCACCACTCACACGCCGACACTCACCCACCACTCACACACAGCCACTCACCCACCACTCACCACACTACACCACACACCAGGCCTGAAATGGCCATCTTTCTCTAACGATAACTAGTCTCTACGTACAAAAACCCAACGTGTATTTATTAGATCTATTTCTCAATAAGATCTCTTTACCAGGGACATTGACCCTCTGCGACCGCATGTCCCATTTCAGGCCTTTACTAAGCCCTCCGCGTCAGGTTCTCCGGTAAGCCTTTCCTTGAACACTACAAATTCTTTGTACAAGAAAAACCGCGAGCCAAAAATTTTGTATAATCCCTTAATATATTCGAGTTTTGCTAGAACAGGTACAAGGGATTTAATAAGGGATATTTTGGTAAGAGGTAGTGCCACACTGCATGCTTGCATGCAGTCGAATTGGGCCGGCACGACCGGGGAGGTACCTCTCGCTTACACGAGACTGGCGTAAAGTGACAGCTTCACGTTTCGTGTGGTGTGAGGAGAAAGGAGGGCAGCGCATCTGTATAGCCTCTATGCGGATGTTTGTGGGCGTGAAATTGGCTCCGGCTGCTCGTTTACCCTCCCATATCATAAAAAAAATCATTCTAAAACGAGCAATCGAAGCCATTTTCTTGACTACTGACGCATCCGCATAGATATACAGATGCCATGCCCTCCTTCGTCCCCCTCCCACTATGGGTCACCAACACGAACTAATTAATTATCCTTAGGGCATGACATTGAACATTTATTTTAACAAGTCTATATAACTAGGTAGGTCTTACTCATCGCTTTTCTTCAATATTTTCTTTTACAGTATTTATATTTAACTAGCTGCTCCCCGCGGTTTCACCCGCGTAAACTTCGATATCGTGGAAAATAGATCATCCATGGCATCCCATATGAACATTTTTTCGGGATAAAAACTATCCTATGTGTGTAATCAAGTTTTTTTTTGTTTTTCTTTCATGTGCGTGCCAAATTTCAGGAAAATCGCTTCAGCAGTTTTTGTGTGAAGGAGTAACAAGCAAACAAACATACAAACTTTCGGATTTATAATATTAGTAGGATATTGGCTTGTAGTGACTTTCATAAGCCTGTTTTTTTTAAAGAATTTCTAGAGAATTTCTTTCTTCTTCTTCTTCTTTCACACAAAAACTACTGAATGGATTTTCATGAAACTTTACAGTAATATAGCTTTCATATCAGAATAACATAATAAGTTAAAATTTATAAGGTTTTTTTTATAATCCGAAATCCACGCGGGCGAAGCCGCGGGCGGAAGCTAGTTAACTTATAAACGCCGTCAAACAATGAATTAAAAAAACATTTACAATAAACTACAATGTCAGACATTACCATACCTTCGGATTAAGACTCCCCACAACAGACCTATAGTAATGAAATTATAAATTAAAAACATTTATGAACCTAAGTACATACTTATTAAAGGGTCTAATTGACCTTAATCTTGTCTCTCATATTATGTGTTACACCATATACTATGTTATAACATCTCTTCGTCATCATCCACACGCTAATGGTTTAATTCTTTTTTAAAAGCTTCTATTTAAGTTCCCTTCGTGCAAAGCGCGTGCGTGCGTCCCTTCGTAACCAAAGTTTCGTAACTGGTTACGTATGTGGAATTTTTTTCGCTGTTTCGTAACTAGTTACGAATGAACACTGTTTTTGTCCACATATTTTACCTTATAATATTTCTTCTCTGCTACGTACCAATAACTTACAATTACTAAAACCTAAAACCTTTTTTATAAATTCAGGCCATTATCATAGATGAGTGACATTGCAATGCGTGTATGTAAGTATGTTAGTTCGAGTGGAATCTTTGAACTCAATTTTCAAGTAATATATTCAACCGATGAAGCAGAAATTTTGTATACACGTTTAGTTTAGATGACAACGCACGATAAAGTGTGTGATGTCGTTTTAAATTCAACATGGCGGACCAGCCAAGATGGCGGAATAGTTATTATTTATGTACCTACGTCTGCAAAATGGGTATCAAATATAAGCTTGCTCGAAAAATGATGTGAACATATTTTCTTCTCTTTAGAGTGTTTAAATAAGTTTTTTTTAAGTTTCTTTATCTGTACTCTTATTATCTACTAACAAACTCTTGGAACAAAGTTTGAAGCGTCAAAAGCAATTATTCGACAAACGAAATTTACCATGAAAACGTTGTCGTCACCAACATTAATCTAATTTCTTCAAAGTTAGAAGTTTTACTTCCCAAAATTTAATTATCAATGTATTTATTTATTGTTAAAGTTAATCTTTTCCTTTAGGATTCAATTATGAATGTTCTAAATAATAATTAAATAAATTTGAAAGCTTTCTTTTTCTTTTAATTTGAAAAGTAACAAATTCATTTCAATCCTACATCGCATACTTAATAGTAGTTTATGCAACTGTCGTATAATGAAGGGTATTAAAACTCGAATGTGAGTTTATGAAACGAGCGCAACGAGTTTCATAATAGTAACGAGTGTTTTAATACCCGTGTTATATGCAGTTGCATACACTACTTTATCTTCACTAATGCAATTAATCAATTAATAAAATATTGCGAAACATTAAATTCATGCCTACGTGTATTGTCACAGCTGAACTCGCCGCCATTAAAATCTAACCAATGAGAGCGCAGATGCAGCGCGCGCAGGGCCAATCAGGAGCGAGCATGCGCTGTTAAGGATTTCGACATAAGAGCCTTTCACCACTCTCTCTCTCTCTTGCTCTCACACAGTGTTATAATGAGATTTTACGATATCGATTTGGATATTATAACATCATGTCAAATTGCATAAATTGAGTTTTTTGTTGTCTGAGCTATAACAGTAGTTATTATAAGTCAAATATTGAAAACATAAGTAGAATGTTACAACATTAGTGTAGATAAACTTTATTAAATTAACAATATTTATTCTTTAGTTTTTATGTACCTACATAATAAAAGTGTGTATTGATCTCAGACAATTCTAAATTTGTTCATCCTGAGTATTACATGACGTCTTCAGGAATTTGTGTCACTGCAAGAGGTAGTGCCACGCTGCATGCATGCGTATAGCCGAACTACCTTATAGACCGGGGGTGGGAAAAGGAAACAGGGCGACGCATCTGTGTAACTTCTGCGCGGAGGTCCATGGGTATCGACAATCAATGAAAATGGCTGCGACTGCTCGTTTGCCACCTTATATTATAAAAATAAATGGCTGCAGCAGACAATATCGCGTGAACTAGTTATCCAAGCGGTTGCGCCTGCCCAATACGCCTGCAACAGCATGGGACTTTAGGTTCGAAAATAAAGAATAATTATTGTACTTTAATCTCTGGCTAGTAAATTTGTTTTTAATTAAAATCTTACTCGCTGGTATGAGCACACGCGTCTTACATCTCCACGAATCGTGTTAGATCAAGCCCATTTTTTATGTAAGGGGCAAATGAGCAAACGGAGTCATTTCATGCCTACTGACGTCCAAAGACATCCGCTTCTTCCTCTCTCCATAGGCCACCGGAAACGCATCTGCATGACCTCTGTGCATTGGTAGTTCTCGATGCTACTGCTCCTTTGCTCGTTAGATAAAAATCAAGGCTTTTGATGTCATATGGTGATGATCATCATATTGTTAACTAAACTAGAACCTCGTCTGTACACGTCCTACCTATGTACATTGTACATACGTGCTTGCTTTGAGACGATTCATTTAAACGTAAAATACTTTTGTTTAGCTAATTTTGTAAAGTTAAATTTACTAACCGTAACACTTGCACGTGCTCTGAAAGTTGTGGAATTGTCGTACGACGTAACAAGTAATATGGAGAGTAATAATATTGCTTGTAGACAAAGTACTTTTAATAACTCGATACTAAACCGCAGACACTTTGTTTAAAGTATAATGGGGGCAAACGAGCAGTCGGAGCCATTTTCACGACTACCGTCGCCATACTCCGTAGACATCCGCATAAGGGTTATATTCTATTGGTTGCCCTCTTTCCTCCCACCCCTCAATTTGCCACCGGCTACTTACATACCGCACGAAACGCGGAGTACAGCTGTCACTTTACGACGGTATCATGTAAGAAAGAGATACTTCCCCGGTCGTGGCTGCTCTATTCGGCTGCACGCACGCAGCGTGGCACTACCTCTTATTTATTGTAATGCACAAGCCAACGAGGGTCTCGTATTATTTCGGCAGGACAGGGGCCAGCGCCAATGTCGGTACTAATACTGAAAATGCGCCTGGCACACATTTATCATAAGGGTTCTCTAGAGCATGTGATCCCCAAAAATTATTACAATAGTGTTATAATTAAACTATTGTACCAAAACGCCTCGTAACTTTGATAGCGCGATCTAAGTGCAGCGCCATCTATTGGTGAATGTTTGAAGCAAAAATGTGAAGCGAAAGCTTTAGCGAACTTGATGTAGAAAACATTAATATATCTATAATATATACGTACCTATGTATCGTAATACACACTACTTTATAAGTAGTGTAACTAACACCATACGACAACAACGTAACATAAAAACGGGCAATTTTTTTTGTGTTTTAGGATTTGCCTCTATCGGGATTAGAATAATAAGTATTATAATATGATGTTATCTCAATACAAATATATATTACAATACTGATTTGTATTCCCTCGATCCCAAGGTAAATAATAAGTCACTTGATTTGAAGATTTATTAAATTGATTTGAAAATAGATAAAATAACAATATCTCTATTCCGCTTACATCACAATAAGGTATATAATATTTGTATTAAATTGTCTATAAAAATAATGGTAAATTCAAAAGGGCGCGAACAAATTGTGGATATTTGAACGAATACCTACTATGCTTTTTTGAAAATACTATAAATAGCTACATATATTATATTCTCATTTCACAAAGTTTGCTAAGTATTTTTTCTAGTTACAAAAAAAATGATGGAAAAACACAAATCAAGGAGTCATAACGCCTAATTTAAAAGAGTTTTAATATACTTTGACCTCTTGTTTTCTAACAATACTTATTATTTTTTATGTCCAACTAGACTGTTTTGTTTTGAGGATAATTATTTTAATTTCAATTATTATTACTAAGAAGACAAGTGCAGACAAAGAGATATATTTGGGACTTACTTTGTATAGTGAATTTAGAATTGTATTCGCTAATCCAGATGTACTTAAAGTCATTCCAATACGTAAGTATAAGTATTAACAGGTCTGGTTCATAACCTTGTTTCAGTCTGACAAACTGTCAAGGGCTCATAAATCTCTATGGGGCCTTATATAAAAATTTTATTTGTGCAGATATATTTGGGAGCGTTAGCAGTTTTATCAGTTATCACACCACGTCGGGGCCCTACTAGCAAGCGGACCCGTGTAAGGGATACGCGGATACGTCGCTAGCTACTCCCCTGCATATATGGTGATGAAATTATCAAGACTGTCGATCACACAAATCATGTGGATAAATTACCAGATAAACTGTTCCAACTAATGCTTATCACTTAGATTTGCCTTTCAATAAGTGCACTTTTATTTCTTGTTCAATTAATTTTCAGTACTAGGGCGTCGCCCTTTCTCTTCTTCTTCTTCTTCTTCTCAATTCATGTATGAAACCTTTCAAAATTATATAATTTCAAATAATATTTAAGTTTAATAGACAGTAATTGTTTGTCAGTAACAATTTATTATATCTTTCTTTTATTTTTTCGCAACTGGAGGTCTTTAAAAAAGTTCACAACCGGTTTGTGTATAGGTGTCGTCCCAAAATTACTAGTACAAAAATCGGCTCATACTATTAATATATAAGATAAGTAGGATATAGCTTCTGTGAGACTGGTTAGAAAATGTTCGTTCAAATATACACACACGCGTACACGATTTAAAACAGTTCAAGAAAGTAATATAAAGATGAAGTGTAAAATAATCAAGTGTAACAATATCCTCTTTGCGACCGTCGAGTCCGCGCCAGAATCGTCCTGCACCTCCTTGCAGCATTTCGTGCCGATTTCCACGACCTTCGGATAAAACTCTGTCCAGAAAGTGAACGCCTTATAGTTCACGTTACTTGGTGTGCTCATGGTAAAGTTTTCCCTGTCCATAATAAAAAACCCGGGCCTCTCGATTTCGAAAGTATCCCACTGCAGTATCACACCAGAATTCGTAGGGTTTGAGTACCACGCGAAATTACTCCACATTTTCATGACTATTTCTGATATACTCTTATCCCTATAGTCCCATTTTGCTAAATCCTCAGGCAACGCTAAATATGGCAAACCGAATGTGAAAATCAAATCGAAATTATGAGGTACGGCTACCCATTGAGGTATTCCATCGTTTGCGATGTCAGAAAACGGCTTCAAGTCGAAACGATAAAGGTAGACCGGAGAGTGTTTGCTTAAATAAGTTGCTAGTTGGTACGTTGTGGCCCCGTATATTTTATCTGTATAGAATTCTAAAAAGTGATGTCGTATTATACTTACGTTAGTTGTGGGTGGTATCGGTTGATAGAAAAACGAAACGGCGTCCTGTATGTGCTGTTGATTTGTGAAACACGAACTGTTGTCCACAGTTATGTCGGAGAGAATTATTTCTTCCCGCAAAACATCAAACTCCTTTTGACTTATTCCTTCACTGTTTGTGTCGTCTTTGTCAACAAGAAGTGCGTCCTCCATGTTGGTGAACCCTGTTAGAATTGGAACGGGACTGAATATTTCATCCTTGAACATTCGACTGGGTAGATCTGTTAGAAACGGTAGCGTCACGTTGCTAAATCCAACATCTACGATTGGTTTCCAGGTCGCTAGGGGTTCTCCTAGATCCAGTAGAGCCTGGTATGGAACTCTTCTTAGACAGTCCAGCAACTGAAATGTAGGTTTTCTGAAGCAGCTGAACGCGCTCGCCACTTTATCAACAGTTTTCACTTCTTTGCTCGCGACGCTCACTGTGTCTGTTGATAGAACATTTCCGCTCATGGCTATGGCCTTGTGGAAGAGGCCGGATGAATATGAGGATATAAGATGGAGTCCAATGCTCACAGCGCCGGCGTCGTGGCCGAACAAGCAGACGTTCTCCGGGTCGCCCCCGAATAGTGCGATGTTGTTCTTCACCCAGGTCAGCGCCGCCACTTGGTCCAAAAGTCCGAAGTTCCCCGGCACTTCGTTGTCCAGCGTCGAGAAAAATCCGAATATATTCAGCCGGTAGGCGACGGACACGAAAATTATCTGAAAATAAATTAATGTTGCGTCAGAAAACAAGGAACAAGTTTCCGAAAGTAACGTAATTATGTTTGTCCGATGTAATAAAATTTAAGGATGAAACTTGGTAATCTAATTTCTGTAATAATTTAGTAATTCTAAATTAATATTGTTGTAAATTACCATTCCGATCACATCAAGTAAGTAACTAAAGGCCCACCACCTTTTTTGGGATTGAGGTCCTACCCCACCCGGTAATACTATTAAGGCCAAATCGGACCGGAAAATCTGGGAGGTACATATCGCTCACAAGATGCTGCTCTGTTGTCGCCTTTCGGGACTTTTATAAGTTTTCGGTGGCTCGCTGGCAAGGATAAAGGAAGTGGAAAGGTAGGTAGGAAGGTAGTGTTTAAAGGCTAGTTTACCACTATTACAGGTATATACTATAATTTTTTTACTTAAAATTTCTTACACATATCACGATTTATGGCAGACTACAGTTTTGAAATAGAAATAGAAAAACTTTATTTGGCATTCTAACCCACAGCGATACATTTTTCTCTACTTAACCTACACATAAGTACAATAACTATTGGTCAACTAACACATACAGATATAACATTCATTAATTTTTCAGATAAAAGTAAGTAGTTAAGTATAAAACCAGCAGTAGAAACGAAAAATGCAATCTCAGTGAATGATTGTGGTCCACCACAATCCTGGTATTATGTGGTCCCCGAATTTGGGCTTTACATATAGTGCTCAAGTTAGGTAAGAGCTAGAATATCTCTTTCATCAAAAGAGTGTATCAAAAGTGAGACCATAATCGATTTTACATATCCTTGTATTGCGATAAACATCCTTTATAGTAATTTTATACTTGTAATATTATTTAATTAGTAAGAGGTAGAGCCACGCTGCATGCATGTAGCCGAGTTGTGCCGACCGGGGAGGTACCTCTTACTAACACGAAGCCAACGTAAAGTGACAGCTGTGCTGTCGCGTTTCGTGCGGTGTACATGTAGGTCCTTTGTTGTTGTCCTTTCTCCTCCATGGGCCACTGGCCCATGGAGGAGAAAGGAGAGCAACGCATCTACATAGCCTGTATGCGGATGTTTCTGGGTGTCGGGGTCATGAAAATGTATCCGACTGCTCGTTTGCCCCCTTATACTATGAGAAATAAATAAATGTACCTTCTGCTGCAGCACCAGATGGAAAGGGTTCATGGTGTTGGGGCTGCCTCTGCCGAAGTCTCCGCCGTGGAGCCACACCATTGTTGGATAGTTCGCTATCGTCGCGTCTGAAACAAAATACACGTGACTTCACATTTGATTCAATACGCAGTTTGTTGTTAGTACTAGTAGGTACTAGTAGTTTAGTACTTATTAACGGTAACGGTACTTGTTGTTAGTACTAGTAGTTTAGTACTTATTAACGGTAACGGTACATTTTGTTAGTACTAGTAGTTTAGTACTTATTTACGGTAACGGTGCATTTTGTTAGTACTAGTAGCTTAATACTTATTAACGGTAACGGTACATGTCGTTAGTACTAGTAGTTTAGTACTTATTAACGGTAACGGTACTTGTTGTTAGTACTAGTAGTTTAGTACTTATTAACGGTAACAGTACATTTTGTTAGTACTAGTAGTTTAGTACTTATTTACGGTAACGGTGCATTTTGTTAGTACTAGTAGCTTAATACTTATTAACGGTAACGATACATGTCGTTAGTACTAGTAGTTTAGTACTTATTAACGGTAACGGTACTTGTTGTTAGTACTAGTAGTTTAGTACTTATTAACGGTAACGGTACATTTTGTTAGTACTAGTAGTTTAGTACTTATTTACGGTAACGGTGCATTTTGTTAGTACTAGTAGCTTAATACTTATTAACGGTAACGGTACATGTTGTTAGTACTAGTAGTTTAGTACTTATTAACGGTAACGGTACATGTTGTTAGTACTAGTAGTTTAGTACTTATTAACGGTAACGATACTTGTTGTTAGTACTATTAGTTTAGTACTTAATAACGGTAACAGTACATGTTGTTAGTACAAGTAGTTTAGTACTTATTAACGGTAACGGTACATGTTGTTAGTACTAGTAGTTTAGTACTTATTAACGGTAACAGTACATGTTGTTAGTACAAGTAGTTTAGTACTTATTAACGGTAACGGTACATGTTGCTAGTACTAGTAGTTTAGTACTTATTAACGGTAACGGTACATGTTGTTAGTACTAGTAGTTTCGCACTTATTAACGGTAACGATACTTGTTGTTAGTACTAGTAGTTTAGTACTTATTAACGGGTTCTTGAAAATCATGGGCAATGATGCAATGAAATGGAAAGGAAAATATATTTTATAGCAAGTAGCCAGTGGCCCATGGAGGCAAGAGGAGGAAGGAGCGCGACGAATCTGAATAACCTCTATGCGGATGTATATATGCGGTAGTCATGAAAATGGCTCCGACTTTTCGTTTGTCCCCCTATATTATAAAAAAAAACTGCCAAATGAATTCATTGCGTTTTAGTAGATAGTTTTATTGTACCTAATGCGTAATATTCGTGTAAACTTAAGACTTCATTATTTAGTTTATATCTTACTAAATAGTAAAGTAAACACAACATATACATTATAATGAAAAAAGGTTTTAGTCCTATATTTTTACCAAGTACGGCCAAACACGACTTACATCCGGCGAGAACTATCCAGGTCAATATGAAGGGCCGATTGGGGTTAAGTCGAGGAAAATGACATAACAAGAGCGGTATTGGCACGGCATTCCTGCATTAATGACCGCAGCTCATACAGAACGGCGCCGTGAGGGTTAAATACACTAATTGTACCGCGGGAATATTACGGAACACTTTGGTGGGAGCTTGCTGGTAAACTCATAAAAGTACCTTCAAAAGTTTTTGTCTGTTTTTTATGTTTATTTCAGTTTTCAGAGGAAACGTGCGGTTGGAGCCAAAAGTCTGGTCTGTCCATAAAAGTTATTGATGTTCAATACTTTCTAATAAATTTTAATTTTCTACAAAAAAATTAATTTTGAATTGGAACATTTCTTAATTTTTCGGGTGGTCGGGTCAGGTATCACGGGTGGATAATGTACTAACCGGAGGATGGAAAACCGAACTTATTTGACGGTTAAGGTCTGGATAAGTTAAACGGAACTTTAAAAGAATAGAAGACGTATATTAGAGATTAATACAAACAACGATCAACATTTTAAGTAGGTACTTAATATAGCATACATTCGGTACATTAAGTGTATGAAATTAGACAGTGTAACTACATATACCTAAACATATAAACTTAATTAGGGTTCCGTATCTCAAAGAGAAAAAACGGAACCCTTATAGGATCGCTTTGTTGTCCGTCTGTCTGTACGTCTGTCAAGACCTTTTTCTCTAAAACGCGTGAAGGGATTAAGCTGAAATTTTTGTCAAATACGAAGGTCAGTTACGTCTTGATGCCTTGAAAAAATCACACTTCTAAGTTAACGAAATAAAAAGTTATAGCCAATTATGTACAAATTTTGTATGAAAACGTACTTTGTCGAAAACCTAAAATAATCGGGTACTTCCCGTTGACCTGGAGTTGTGAAATTTGGCAAGAAGTAAGAACTTATAGCACATATATAGGAATAAATCTGAAAACTAGTAAATTATATGTAGATCATTGGAAAAATCATTATCAACTTATAACTAATTCGCCTGATAAAATATGTGTGCCGCAACCGTCTATTTAGACGGTTGCGGCACGGCAAGTTCTTAGTTCTTGCCAAATATTACAACTCCAGGTCAACGGGAAGTACCCGATTATTCTTCCTTCGTACCGACCTTCGTATTTGACAAAAATTTCAGCTTAATCCCTTCACGCGTTTTAGAGAAAAAGGTCTTGAAAACCATGCATTACGTTTGGACTGTTCTTCCCATTCATACGGAACCCTCGGTGTGCGAGTCGGACTCGCACTTGGCCGGTTTTTTTTTTAAGTAAAACCTCTTTACGCCCGCTTGACTTGGGGAGTAAACTGTGTGATCAGGCGAGCCGAACGGAAGTTGAGAGGGAGATATGTTAGTGAAGTTAGAAAGAGTTTCTTATATTACTGTAGGAGCAAGAAAGAGCACACGTTATCTTTCCCTCTCCTTCTCAAAGCCAGTTATGTTTCGTGTGTGAAGTTTTACTTCAGTCATCTGCACACACATTTTTTTTATTTTAATTATTATAATCAGAACCTGTGAAGCAAGTCCTAACAGTAATAACCAGAACCAGAGATCAGTTTAACTACTAGTATACTGAAACTTCAGAATCGATCCTACTAATATTATAAATGAGAAAGTTTGTATGTTTGTTTGTTTGTTACTCCTTCACGCAAAAACTGCTTACCCGTTTTTTATGAAATTTAGCACACACATAGAGGGTAACTTGGATTAACACATAGGATAGTTTTTATCCCGAAAAATATTTCTGTGGGATGTCATGGAATGATTTTTCACGGGATCGAAATTTACGCGGTTGCGGCAGCTAGTATATTGTAAAGTCAATTTCATTTAATTTTATTACCTATTTCTCTCTAAAGTGAGAAATATAACAAAGGAAGTTAAAACGAATAGAAAATAAAAGGACAAAAAAGTCCTAAATGAAATGAGTGCAGAATAAACGTCATGTAAAGTGGGACAATAAGAACTTGATGTTTTAACCCAAAAGTTCAAACTGCGAGGTTACGTGTTACGAGTTGACGAGTCCACATCAAACGGATGAAAAACTTTTAACTAACCGCGACAAGATAAATAATGTTACTGTCCGTACGCCGGAAATGACGGTCCCAGTTAGTGAAACTTTTGTAAGAATAAAATGCTAGACTTATCTCAACTGTGTAATAGATTTTAGAAATCTATACTAATAATATAAAGCTGAAGAGTTTGTTTTTTAGTTTGTTAGAACGCGCTAATCTCAGGAACTACTGGTACGATTTGAAAAATTATTTCAATATTAGTTAGTTCATTTAGCAAGGAAGGATATAGACTACTTTTTACCGATTGCGGTAAAAAAACGGATTCACGTAAAAGAAGTTGCGGGCGTTTGCTAGTTTTATATATTTAAGATCTTTATTAAAGAAAAGCAGAATAAGTAGAAACCTACTTAATAACTGTTATGTATTTATTTTTTATTTTTTTTCAATGCCAATAAAATTGGAGCCATGTTGACCAAACGTTCATACTCGGTGGAAGATTTTTTAATATTATACGGCTTCAGAATCGATGACCGGTGGGATCGACTGCTTCTGGAGTGCCGGCAGACGTAGTGTACGACGTACGCAGAGCTGTGGGCAGGAAGTGGGAAAGGACAGTAGAAGATCGAGGCCAGTGGAGTGCTGTGGGAGAGGCCACCGTCAAGTAGTGGACTTCAATAGGCTGATGATGATGATGCTGATGACATTAGACAATATCTGTCTATATTCTACATCTATGTATATAAAACTCAAAGGTGACATGACATAGTCATCTATCACTCACACATCTATCGCACAGTCCAAACTGAGGGCTGAAATTCGGCACATACGTAGATGTTATGACGTAGGCATCCGCTATAAAAGGATTTTTTTCATTTTTCAAAGGAAATTCAATCCTTAAGGGGGTGAAATAGGCTGTTCATATAATGTTTACATGAATTTCTTAGAAATTAAGCGCGAGTGAAACCGCAGGACACAGCTATTTATATTATATAACAGAATGAGATGAATGCCATGTTGCTACAGACAAATTCTGTTAACGTGGTATGGAAGTACCTCTTGTTCACTTGAAACCGCTGCAAAATAACAGTTAAGTGGTTGCGTTTCATACTGATAGGGAGTTTCCGTTGGCCCAAGGAACAAATGCCCTCTTTCGCTATAAAAAAAATTCCGTGATACAGCGCCTCCGATAATGCTAGCGCTTGTCTTTAGAGTTTGGTCGCAACCGAAATTCGATAATGAGGTATATAATATGACCTTCAAAATATCGTTCCAAACCTGCTAGGTCCCTATTTACATATTCCTGGCGCGTGTTACACGATCGAAGTGGGGGTCAGCTGCGTGTCACGAAGTATAAAATGTGGACGAACACGTGATAGGTCGAAAAACCGGCCAAGTGCGAGTTGGACTCTAGTACGATGGCTGACGTGTCAACTAAAAAAGCGCCAAACTGACCTTTCAGATTCACACGTTTTGTATGAAAATATAAATTTCTATTGTTTTTTTTTTGTTATATTAACAATTTTTGGATTTATTTCATGATTTTAACGGAATCCTTCCAGGATTCTGTATGGAGTCTTAAGTTTACGCGAATATCATTACAATTTAACGGTTTTTATCGCGGTTTTTTTTTAATTATTTTACACCACATTATTTATTATTATCGTCCCCCCGTACTATGGTTGCTGTTAAGTTTCTGAAACATCGGGCTTGTTAAATTATAACATACTAGCGCCCCGCGGTTTCACCCGTCAAAATTTCGATACCGTGGAAAATCATCCCATGGCATCCCATAGGAACATTTTTTCGGGATGAAAACTATTCTATGTGTTAATCCAAGTTACCCCCTATGTGTTTGCCAAATTTAATGAAAATCGGCTTAGCAGTTTTTGCATGAAGGAGTAACAAACAAACAAACTTACAAACTTTAGCATTTATAATATTAATAAGATAAGATAACAATATTATATTAGTTTAAAAAAATGTTTGATTTTTTATTTATTGGTTCTACGAAGTTTTGGAGCCAAACGTGCAATTGTGTCGATGACGATAGTAATCCTGATTATGTTTGTCCATCCATGACAACGTTGCTTATATTTGACTCCTAATGCCTCGTTTCACGCTTTCACGACTAAGCGCTTAGCGTCGTATTTTTCGGTAAACCTTTATTTTAAAAACACTATATTAAATTCAGTCCCCGAAGAAAACCCCGAGCTAAATTTTTGTATAATTCCTTATTATATTCAAGTTTAGCTAAAAAATAGTATATGATAAGATAATAAATAAAATTAATTTCTCTTTAAGATTATAGACATTTAATATTTCTTTTATCAGGTCTGTATACTGAGTCTCGGTCACTTTCCTTCTATGATGGTCTGATAAAATGTTCTTATACTACAACTTTCAGTTCTAATATTTAACATCGACCTATAGTGGCAATAGGTGCTACCCACGTAAGGCTATATTGTTTGTAGAATAAACGGGACAAATTAGCAGGTGATAGATAAAATTAACCTTAATCTTACACATCCCTACGTTTGCAGTGTATGCTATATCTTATATTTGTCGTCGCTAAGGCAAGTAAAGGCTGTTTATCCTCGACATACAGTAACGCCTTAATAAAAACCTTTTTTGTAGTAAAAACTTTCGTTAGGAGATAATGACGCCCATAGACATCCGCAAAGAGGCTATACAGATGCGTTGCCGTCCCTCTCCATCCAACACGGGCCACACACAACATGTAAATACACACCACACAAAACGACACAGCACAGCTGTCACTTTACACCGGTGTCGTTTAAGCGAAAGGTACCTCCCCGGTAGTGCCGGTCTAATGCGAAAAATCAAATTAAATCAAACCTAGAAACATTTTCAGAAATGCAACATTCGTGAGCAATATGTTACGCGATCGTAGCATCTTCGCGGTCGTAGCAGTTACGCGGTTGTAGCAGCTTCGCGGTCGTAGCAGTTACGCGGTTGTAGCAGCTTCGCGGTCGTAGCAGTTACGCGGTTGTAGCAGCTTCGCGGTCGTAGCTGCTATGCGGTCGTAGCAGCTACGACGCATAAAATCGCAAAAAAAAATATTTTCAAAATATTATTTTATTGAATTTACCCCTTAAGAAACATGAAAAAAGAAGTAAGTACAGTATAAAAAAGGGTGTGCTTTAGACCGCACGACTGAAGTAAAACTTACTTATTGATTTGATACACAAATTTATTACCGTAGTTACAATGACATAACATATCATATATTTATTTTTTAAATACAAAAAAGTTTCACTTAGATCGAATTCGAATTTCGAATTTGAATGACAACTTCCCTTGGCCTCGCCCGATGTGTGATTTTTGTAATGCTCTCTCCAGCTCTCCAAGTCAAGCGGGCGTATAGAAGTTTTACTTCAAAAAATTTTAGGAGTGAAATTGCTTGAGCGCTGACTAAAGTGTAAAGTGTGCGAAATAAACTTCAAAAATAATTTTAAAATATATTACCTAATCTCGTTAATTCAATTAGCTGTACAACGACGGCCGAGTCATAAATTCGGTTTAATTACACG
>LUGF01047465.1:25904-48322 GCA_001625245.1 Calycopis cecrops
GTGCGCGACCTGCGTGGCGGTACGCGCCGCGCCGCCTCGCGCACCGCCCGCGCCGTGGCCCGCCGCGCGCCATCCGTGGCAGCGCCTCCACATAGACTATTTGTCGGTCGGTCAGAGAGTACTTATTCTTAGTGATCATAGACACGTTTACTAAATGGCTAGAGTGTATATATATGTGCAGAATGGGACATCGACAGGAGCCTTAATCGCAAAGTTAAAGGGGATTTTTGCTACCTTTGGATTACCCGAGGTTTTGGTGTCGGACAATGATGTTAAAATCAATTCAATAGAATTTAAAACATTCTGCACGAGTAATAATATTAAATATATCACTTCACCCATTTATCACCCGCCGAGTAATGGACAGGCAGAGAACTCTGTTAGAACGTGTAAAAAAATGTTAAAATGTATTATTAGGGAGGACTTACCGTTGTACCAAATACTTGAGCAGTTACTTGGATATTTATTTAATTATAGGAATACCGTGCACTGCACCTCCGAAGAGACGCCGGCTAAGTTAATGTTTGGCAGAAACTTAAGGACTAGACTCGATTTAATACTTCCTAGCAAAGCAAACGAATCTGATTTGACCGAATCAGTAAATAGTTCAACCCGATGTTTTGAAATAGGCGATATTGTTTGAATCCGGGAGTACAGTGCACGACGAGAAAAGTGGCAATTAGGGACGATCAAGGAAAAAATTGGCAATCGCCTGTATAAGATTTTATTAAAAAAATTTAACACCTCATGTATTAGACATGTGGATCAAATAATGAAATATAAAGGTGATAGCGACCTTACTAAATGTGAGAGTGAGGATGATAATTGTTTTCCGTCTAGTCCGGCACCTGACGCGACAAGGCGTCCTGCCTCGCCTTCCTGTCAGATAGACGCAGAGACAGAACTGAACTGTCGGAGTGAGCAGGAGTCGGCTCCAGCTCAAATAAACGCGGAGGGTGACGGGGATGAGTGGGTGGATTGCGAGGTCGACAGTGACGCACAAGGGTGCACCGAGGCCACTGAGGAATCAGCACTGGCCTCACCTGCCCCCTCCACTAGTACTGATCCCGTCAGCACCGAGTCTAGGGTCGAGGAGCCTCGCCAACCGGCAGGGTTGCCTCTGGTACTTGATCGTCCTCGCCGCAATAGGAATACGGTAGATTATAAGAAATATATTTAAGAAAAATGTAATTGTATTTATGTTTAATGTTATAATGTTGGTTGCCAGGTTTTCAGAATAAGTGTGGAGGGATGATATGTATGCTGCGCTGCGCACTGCGCTGCACGCATGCAGCGTCGTATACATATAGGTGCATAACGCGCACCCTCCGTGCGCGTATCTGTCACGAGTTGCCGTCAGTAGCATAGAGTCAGTAATAAACGAGGTTTGAACATTACCGGTTGTTTCACAATACATATCAGGTTGTCTATGAGCGTCGGTAGTCAAGAAGAAAATCAAGAAAATCACCCTGACTGCTCGTTTGCCCTCTTGTACAATAAAACATTAAAACATCTACTACAAGGAGGAATCAGTCTACTGCACACCAAGCACAGCATCCACGTCCGTTGATGGAGGCGATTTGGAGCCCGAAGTGGCTTGTGTCTGCACGCACACAAGTGTCTACGGCAGCCGTCGACGCGGCGTCGGCAATCGTCGGCCTCTAGCATATAGACCGCCCACTGATCTTTGAAGTTGAAATGGACAGTCTATATGCTATAGATCGACGTCTGAAGTTACCTCTGCCGTTTACTTACTCTATATTGTCTGTGGTCGGATTTACGCCATATTTGTTTACCATTAGGGTCACTTTAAAAGAATTGAACTGTAGATTCGATTTGACAGAAAGTTTGAAATGGTAAAGGTACTAATAAATTACAATATTGCTCATGGACACTCACTCTTTTAAATTAATGTAAGGGTACTGAAAAAAAAAATATTTTTTCTAGTTTGTACTACTATTTTTTTTATTTGACACCAGTATGTGCAAGTATGTGTCTATTTAAACCACTTTTGTAACCAAATTTCTTGTTACAAATGTCCGGTTTGACACCAGTATGTGTCAGATTATGTCTATTTAAACTACTTTTGTGACCAAATTTTTTGTTACAAACCTCACAACAATACGGTTTGACACCAGTATGTGTCAGATTATGTCTATTTAAATGGCTTTTTCTATCAAATTTCTTGTTACAAATATCACAATTGTATGCTTTGACACCAGTATGTGTCAGTTTATGTGAATTTAAATTACTTTCATTACCAAATTTCAGGTTACAAATGTCACAATTGTATGGTTTTACAACAGTGTGTGTCAGTTTGTGTGTATTTAAATGACTATTACGACTAAATTTCTTGTTACAAATGTAACAAGTGTATGGTTTGGCACCAGTATGTGTCCGATTATGTGCCATTAAATTACCTTTCCGATTAAATTTCTTGTTACAAATGTCACAATTGTATGGTTTCACACCAGTATGTGTCAGTTTGTGTATATTTAAATGACTTTTGCTAACAAATTTTTTGTTACAAATGTCACAATTGTATGGTTTGACACCAGTATGTGTAAGTATGTGTCTATTTAATTGACCTTTTTGACCAAATTTCTTGTTACAAATGTCACAATTGTATGGTTTAACACCAGTATGTGTCAGTATGTGTATTTGTAAATTATGTTTTTTATTAAATTTCTTTTTACAAATATCACAACTAAATGAAGTGCCTGTCAGGATTGTTTGGTGCTCAACGACAGGAACACACAGAATATTACTTTCTTCAACTTCTTCTACTTCGCACTTTTCTTTTTTATATTCTACGTACAAGTCATCAATCAAACCTGTGAAAAAAAAAATTTACAACTCTTTTGTGTAGCTGTTGATAACAACCATTTGAGCAAAATTGATCTTATATCAGTTGAGTTGAACCTTGAAACCTTGTTCATTTCTCTTGCTAAAGACGGAGATTCAATTGGCCACACAGAACATAAAATTTGAAACCGATTGTCTCATGTCGTGGCGGCGTAATACGTATGTTACGCCAACAATTTTGGCTTCGAATTCCGACCAGCTTAAGAACGTTTATTTGTGTAAACAACCAACCAACATTACTTATAAATAAAGAAAATAAGTATATTATGTTTGTCGTCTAGTACCCGTAACACAAGTTCCTACTATACTTAGTATGGGGTAAGACTAACGTGGTGCGAGTGATCCACGTGTCCAGTCCAGCTAGTTGACACGTAGATTTTTAATATTGTAGTGACAACTAGCTAGTTGACACGTAGAGCTTTACTATTTGAATGAGAACTAGCTAGTTGACACACAGCTCTAGTATCTAGGCGTACTTTGCCGAGATGTTTCTTCCAACTGTTTTCAGATTCATCATTGAAGTTTGATTCTTCGCTAAATTTGACATTAACATAAAATTGACGGAGCAGCTACGTGGCTTTTTAGTGCTTAAAATTAAAAAAAATAAAATAATAATAATTCTTATACAGCGTGAAATTAAAGTCGTCATCGAAAAGAAAACTTTGAGTTCTATATCAATAACTAGGTTCTCTATGTATAATAATATTAATTTATTAAAATAACTATTTTTTTTTATTAAAGTCGATAGTTATATCGCTAGCGTTTGAAAACGTGAGAACTCATAGTAAGGGCAATAAATCGGAGGTACTACATTATTTTACTATCCACTCATTCATAAATTACGAACAAGTAAATCATAATAATTAGCAAATGGCGAACGCGCGACTTAGCCAATCGTAGCATTGGGCTCTGCCTCCGCCGCACCGGCCCGCGTCTCTGTCAGTGAGTCTCGTTGCGCGTCGGAAGTCGGAACCGTGTGTGATGTTTACTCTGTGTTTATTTCGTGAAAATGAGTCGTCATTATGAATACTCAAACGTGGCGTACTTAGCAATGGTACTGTTGTATGCTATTGCCAATTACAATTTACAAGATGCATCAACATGGAATAGAAAGTACCCACGACAAGCACCATATTGTCTGCAAGCCAACGTCTCCTCGACCATGGCCTGGCGTCTATCGGTATTGTTTAATGGCTTATGTAGGTTTGTCCCAGGTACCCGGACTTAAATTCCCCTGGAGTTTTTCTTGTGGTTTGAGAATCGTGATGAAACTACGCAGTGCAATAGTGAAAACATTTGATAATTAAAGTGATAGAGATGTGTACATTGAAAAATTTAAAAACAATAGCTTAAAACGTGTATTGAACGGAGAACAAGTGAACAGAGAAGTTATTTCATAATCCGTAAGTAAGTTAATTATTTCGTAGATAGATCCGACTTTTAAATATGCCTGAAATACATAAAAAAAATAAGAATAATCATGTTTAATAGTATAAAGTACCTACGAAAGAAAAACAGAAACCATCTAGTATTTACGTTCATTGCGCGCCGCCTGCCGGCAGGTAGCAGAGCTTATTACGTAACTGCTGATACACGCCGCGCTATGGAGAATCCATTCATACAAGTGTAAAGACTAATTACTATTACCAACTCGAAGGAATAAAAATTAAATATTAAAATTGAAACTCTTTTATAGTTGACGTTACAATTGTTTTACCCGTTTTTATTGGTGCTATAAGTTATTCCAAATTCATATGCTTCGGCTCGAGAACCATTATAATTGCACGGTGTATAATACATGTTGGCATTTCAAACATCAGCTGTATTATAGAACACCAACTCCAGTGATTGTGTTCTTTTTTTTTAAATTATAATATAAATCATCGACAAGTAAACTAAACACCATCTTTTTTTATGGTATAGGGGGACAAACGAGCAGTCGGAGCCATTTTCATGACTACCAACGCCTGTAGACATCTGCATAGAGATAAACAGTCGTTGCCCTTATTCCTTCTCCCACGTTCATGACCCAACGGAAACTTGCACACCTCTTCCTAAGTTGAGTAATACTTAATTTCACAGTATCTACATCGAAACGTCTGACACTGTAATACATAATACCAAACCTTATTCTAATAATCTATATTAATATTATATAAGAATTGCCATTGCCATTGGGACCCAGACTCAAAGAAGCGACGCGGCAGACCAAAAAGGAGATGGCGAGATCAACTCGACGTATACCTGCCTGATTGGCGTGATGCAGCTTTGAACAGAGAAATATACAAAAATGGGGAGAGTCTTTTGCCCAACAAAGGGGCATATAATGGGCTTGATATAATATAATAATATAAACAATACGGACTTACTATTCAAGCTTTCTGATTCTTGCTTGATTCTCACAGTACATACATACGGTATTGGAGTATCCAGAACCTTTACTATGGAAAGGTGTACCAAAGGTGGGTATTCAACCTGATGAAAAAAATATATAATTAACATTACGTTAACATCTAGATAACTTGCTGAAGTGAAAATGTTCTTTGGGCCCTACTCAGTGCAACACGAGTCTGCTACTAAATACTGTAATACTGTATTGTAACTTTAATGGATTTTACCGCAGTATATGTTATTATTTTACAGCCCCAAGAAGCTTCCAGGAGCTAGGGTCCGTTAAAGTTGTTATGTTCTGTTGTGATGAGTAATGTTCGTGTAAACTGAAGACATCATTATTATAAAGTTTTCACTTCTATCAGTAGTCACTGCCTTTTTTATCAATGTTAATCAATTACATAAAGGAAGAATGTTGCCATCTCAAACTACTACGTGCATCACTAGCAATACGAGATTGCAACAAAACATGTCTGGGGCTACACTGATAGCATTTCAAACTATATTACTATATTATAACAGAGAGCTAATATTTGTAATCTTCCTCAGAAGCCTCAACACTGCGGCAAACAATGAATAGTTTATTAAGATGGACTGAACTCATATATTTAAGAACCCATGGTCCAGGCTTAGTTTGTAACAGCAGTGGAACTAACTCGAACAAGACAAAATATCCTTTTTTTTTATAGTATGAGGGGGGGGGCAAACGAGCAGTCAGAGCTGTTTTCATGACTACCGACGCCGATACTACACAGATGCACTGCCCTCCTTTCTTCTTCCACTTCTATAGGCCACCGGCTACTTACACACTGCATGAAACGCGACAACACAGCTGTCACTTCATGCCGATCTCGTGTAAGCGAGAGGTACCTCCCCGGTCGTGCCGGCCCAATTCGGCTGCGTGCAAGCATGCAATGTATTCATCTATTGTATTCACCTGAAGACTTTCATCTTTTAGGCTCATCTGAATCTTTTGAATTTGTTTGATCAGACCGTAACACTGTTGTAATTTTGCATGACAAATATAACACAAGATGTGAGGATGAGTTTGTCCATGTACCTGTAAACAGAATTGTAATCAATATAAGCACACAGCAGTATTTAATGAAGTCTCACACAGAAAACATTATTCTCTCTACTGCATTGTATACTTGCTGTTAACTTGGTGACAAAATTACATTGCCGGAATAATTAATATATGCATTCCGGGAATATCAAACCCTACTTATTATGGTTAGGAACTGATGCATTATTTGCCTATTGCTCCTAAATCTATACAAGGTTGACAAAACCGAGAAGCATTAAATGAAACCATATATAAATAGTGTATCATTTACAGGCTAGACAACAAAAATCAGATTAATCAACATATCACTGACTGACTGACTGACTGCAAGGTCAGCTGAGGGTTATTACTACATGCTATCTGCTTTTATCAGTGTTGTATATATGGGTCATTCCACAGAAATAGTAGTTCCTATAGTATAATTATTAATATTTTGTTCAAAAATTGATAAATAACAGCTCGCAATGTGTTTTATTCATTTCCCATGTTTAGAAAAAAATATATTTAAAAGTTAATTAGAAATCTCTCATAAAGTTCCCAAAATATTAGTCCCTATGCATGTCCGAACTCGAAAATTTTATGTTTGGGCACCCATATTTAAAGATACATCAACTAAATACTTTATTTTAATTAACAATTGTCTAATTTATCATGTGTGCAGCAAATCCTCTTAATATTATGTATTTTCAATAAAAATAATAGATTTTCTAAAGTTAAAATAGTGTCCTCAATTTATTCCGTCACTCCCTAGCCACATTAAGATTTATAAATTTCGCACCATAATTTTAATGAAGAGCGAATGACATCTGCAAACGAGGCAGTTGTTATACAAACATATTGTGTTGAACCAGTCACTGTGCAATTCCCTAGACGAGTAGCTTTTGGTTTATATTAGAAAATTGATAATACTAATATAAAACATTTACGTGTTATTTATCAGTTTTCATTTGCACATCATTTTAAACAACTATAACTAGAGGTTTAACCTAAATTTATCCAAGTTTTACTCTAAATCATCAGTCCCTAGCTCGTAATAATGCTAGGGACTGACTGATATAGCTAAGAAATAACATTTATTCTATATTCTGATATTAATAAAATATGCTAATTTAGTTCACAAGTGAAATAAACTAGAAACTTTATGAAAAGATATTAGGGGATGAAAAAGTAATTTAGTAATTACAATATCTATTTAAAACTGTTTAATAAAATGCATAATATAAACTATCATTATTGTTTATTAGTTCCTAACAATATCTATCAGTCCATCGATGCTCAATAATCAGTCCCTTACCAGAGCTGTCAGTCTCTAGATGCTTAATTTTGAAAAACTCTACATTTCTCCTAAAGTAAAAGGTAAAATGGCTGGCCCTTTTAAATGTAAGATATTTAATCAATTACATCAATTACATATTATACACTACTCAAATATCCCAAAGCATCTTAAAAAATGATTATGACAAAACAACGTCAGAAATATACAGATTTCTGTATAATGACTTATATGTATTTAAAAACTGTATGAAATATACTACAGACTGACGATTGACGAAAAAACATTCAGGATTTAATCAAAAGGATATCATAGTCTGGAATAAGTATTTATTAGATTATGCTTTATTATGGTAAAACCAAAAAAGTATAATATTTTATTTTATAATTTTTAAAATAATAATATTATAAACATTAAAAAGGAAGAGTAGTTACTCTTACATTTTTTGTAAGGAAGTAAGGATAAATATATCAAAAATTCTGAGGCGTTATTAATACTAAAGTCATTTAAAAAAGCAAGGTCAGTTAGCTCTTCAAAAAATTACCAAAATAAAGACATATAATAATTCATTCCATTCTAGGAGTTAACTCTTGGAATTGAATGGCAGAAGGCCTGGAGTGGAGTTACTCTAGAAAATGAATTTTGAATACAGTAATTCACACTGGATCTGTTATTAGACCAGCATTATAGTTAATTCAAGTACCTATACAACTTAAAAAAAAAGTACACAACTTACCTTCAAGTCTGATATTTCTTGAAGTACAACTTGTAATGATGTTTCTTCAATATTATAGGTTTTAACATTATCAGCAAAACATAATAAACAGGTAGATACATTCATTTTTGACAGCTAGTTAAATTTCAACTACAACAAGTTAAATTAGATTTGGATTTGAAAAGTAGTTAAAGTTAACAGCTGGCACTGGCGGTTCGGATACTTTATTTAAACAGTAAATAATCGATAGTCTAAGTTTTTTGTCTTTTCCTTTTCCTGTGGCGGTACAAAATCTTTGAAGCATAAGGTTATGAAATTAAGAGTCTGTGAGCTTCCTCGCACTTAGTTGGCAACTATTATGCCAAATTAAGAAATACGTCCCAATTTGGCTTATCCCATACAGATTGAGATATTGTTAATTGATTGATTATTAATAAAATGTAATTAATATAAAAAAAGCATCAAATAAAACTTGAAACAAATGAAAAACTAATTGACTAACTGTCAAAACTCAAGTCATCAAATATTTTTTTTTTGTTATGCCTCCCTTGACGGATTTGCCAATATCAGAGTTATGAATAGACTTTGTTTAATTTGAATTTATAGTGAGAAAGCAAGTTCGGTTCCTATCCCCGCTCGAGTTTACCTGAAAGTAAAGTTAATTTGCCGGTACTAACTAATATGACTAACTGAATATATACATGATAAATTTATATAAATCTACATAAAATATTTAATGTTAAAAATATCTATTATATTATAAATATCTAGTTTTATAATTTAATGTTATGTGCTTTAATAAAATTACAAAGAGTGGAAACATAGGGAGAAAAAACATACATAAATAAAGATTTTACATCAATAAGGCGGGGATTTCCGTAGGAAGATTATCGTATAGAGAGGACTGTAATTTAGAGCAGGAAAAAAATATATGATCTGGAGTACCATCGTCCAAGCCGCATTCGCAAATCGAGGAATCCCTCACTCGTATCTTATTCAGAAAGACAGGAGTACACACATGGCCCAACTTAAGGCGGCATAATGTTCAAGTAACCACTTTGCTAGCATTTCGGTATTTAAAAAACCAAGGAGTTAATACTATCGAATTTTGAATGCTAGCATAGTGGCAGTAGAGTGGGACCATAGTTCACCCTAGTCTGAGAGCATATATATTTTGGCAAGAGACAGTAAGTCCTAGCAATAGACTCTATATTTGCTAAAGGTACTAGAAGAAATAGCTTCTCTGGCGTAGTAGTCAGCATCTTCATTACCTTTAATGCACGAGTGACCCGGTATCCATATCAATTTGACGCTAATACCTTTAGACCAGCATCTCCACATCAAGTGTTTAATTTTAAGGGCTAAATAAGGTTTAATTTTGGATTTGAATAGGTTTGAGAAAATGGCTTGTATTGAACTATGTGAGTCAGAGAGTACCACCGATCTATCTAAGTTGTGCGATGCCACATAAGACAGGGCTTCATAAATAGCCAGAAGCTCACTCGTAAAGACTGAAGAAAATGGAGGAAGTTTAAAATTTAGAATAACATTAAATTTAGGAATCCAGATTGCCGATCCCACACAACCTTCAGGGGATAATTTGGATCCGTCAGTATATATCTGAGTCCTATCCTTACATATTTCTGCCATTTTATGATTAAACTGAGACTTAGTGTATGGGGAGTCTCTATCTATGCCTAGGTTAAGTATACCATCTTGAGTGTACGTAATGGCCTCAAAAGGTATATCATATTAAAACAGATTAAGTCTGCACTGATAGATTGGACAGGCTACTTTAATTAATTTTTAAAGGATTTTATTAACTGATCTTTATGTGTCCAGAAATTAGAGGAAGAGATATGTTGCATTAAGGAATGTAATTTTGGGATAATAGAATGGGAAGAATTTTGATAGGCTTTGAAAAGAAATCGGTCAGATAGGTATTGTCAGCGAAAAACAAGGAGAGGCTCCCCACATTCCGATTGTAGGGCGTTAATAGGAGATGATTTCGTGGTACCAATAATAATTCTAAGGCATTTAGCCTGGACCTTGTCAAGAGCATTGAGGTATGTTTTGTTGCATGTTTGCAGTAAAAACGATCCATAATCCAGTTGGCTTCGAATAAGTGCATTATATAGGAGTTTTTGGGTATATGGATGAGAGCCCCACGACACACCTGATATCGACCGCAAGATGTTAATGTTTTTTTCACATTTTTCAACCTTAGCATTAATGTGTGCTAAGCCTGTCATTCTGGAATCCAAAATCACACTTTAAAAATTTGGTACAATTTCTTACTGGGAAAGTCTGGTTGTTGTTGGTAACTGTTATATTTGCGAGGGTTCTACTGCGTGTAAAAGCAACAACATTACTCTTCTGAGTGGATATCGACAAACCATGGTCATCAAGCCAATTGCTTAAATAATGTATGACAGAATTTAGGCTACCAACCGAGTCCGTGATATTACTAGAGGAAGTATACAAGGCTAAATCATCCGCATATTGGAGATTATTACAAAAACTAAGGACAGATAAATCTAAATCATAGGTGTATATACCTACTATATACCTAATAAAGGACTAAGGACAGACTCCTGAGGGAGTCCCCGCCATAAAGTTCTAGGGGGGAGGACTAAGTTATGGGAAGAGATAAGAATAGATCGGCAAGAAAAATAGTTGAAAATGTAATTGATTATCCTCACTGGAATACTCACATGCAGCATTTTCTGCCTGAGTAACGGAAGAAGTACATTGTCGTAGGCGGATGAAATGTCCAAAAACACTCCCACTGGTGTCTCACGTTTGGTGAAAGCGGTATGGAGATCTGTTATTAATGTTCCAAGACTGACCATAGTTCCCAAACCCTTGCGGAACCCGAATTGAGTAGCAGGAAGAATGCCTCGGTTTTCTGTCAGCCACTCCAAGCTATTTTTAATTAAATGTTCTAGGATCTGGCTAGATTGGCAGATGGGTCAGTCGAAAGTTTGCCTGGCTTGAGGATAGGTAAAATTATCTGAGTCTTCCATTCTTCAGCAGGAACCCCACTCAGAAAAATTGTTAATAAAATTTAAACAAAGTTTTTTTTGTATTTGCACCGCACTGAACAAAAAAGATAAAGGGATTCCATCAATACCAGGTGATGAGTCTTTAAGAGACTTCAGCACCAACTGGAATACTTCCCAAGAGAAAGGAGCATCAAAGTTATCTGAGGAATCAGGAGATAAGGGAAGGAATGGAGAAGACTATCATCTAAAGAGGGTACATAAGGAGGAGCAAGCCTAAGAGAAAAGGAGGCTATTCATAGTGAAGGATCATTAGATAGGGAAGAACTAGCGGAAAGTGATCCTGAAAACTTTCTGACATTTCGCGAAACTGATGAGGGAGGAGAGGATGGAGACAGGCTTTCACAATACTGAGACCAGACTAATTTTTTCTTCTTTAAAAACAGTCTGGAAGTTGACGCGGCTACATTTTTGTAGTTCATGTAGTTTTCTACTGAAATGGAGGCTGTGTACAGAGATTCTGCTTCTTTTCTTAAATTGCGTGCAATAGAGCAGTCATTATCCCACCAGGGTGGTGAGGAAATCTTATTACTCCTTAGATTATGAGGGATGCACATATCTGCACTTTTTAAGGAGGCAATTCTTAAATTTATCATATAAAGTAAGTACATTTGAAGAATTAACAGAGGGGAAATTATGTTGTTCAGCATCAGTTAATGTATAGAATTTTGACCAATCAGCTTTGGACACTGCACATTACGCATCTACATCGCCTAGTAAAAGATCTTTTTATTCGACGTACATAACCGGCTTCTTCAATTTTACTTGCTGCTACTTGTATGCGTACAAGCAACTCTTCCACAGAACTTATAGCTTTGCTGTACGCTTTTTCCTTTATACTGCCCCAGTAAAAAAAGTCTAACTGGTAAGGTCTGGCGAACGTGGAGGCCATAAAATTTGACCCAATCTACCTATACACCTATCTGGATATGTATTATTTAAATGTTTCTTTACACGAAATGCGTAATGTGCTGGACACCCATCATTTTGTAGCCACATCTCGTTTCTTATCTCCTGTGGAACGTCTTGCAATAATCCAGGCAAAGTATTTATTAAAAACTCCAAATACATATCTGAGCCATAGCGAATCCATTTCATTTTAATTGTATTGCAGTCTTTGTGCCTTTTTTACCTGATGATCCTTTTTTTTTAATAAACTTGACCCAACATATTTGTTGCATGTAACAATTAGAGCACAACAATTATTTTAAAGAACACTTATTACTATGGAGTTATGATATTTTTTATACTAAAAACAATCTGTTTTTCTTTTGAAACTCTTTATGAGCGGGCCCATATTGTTTGTGAAAAGTATCTTGATAAAATAAAATCATGATGACAAAATTTTATAAACATCTTTAACAAAACTTAAAAATTTAAAATTCTGGCCTTGATATTGATTTCGCTCCTATAACTTAATATTGCTAATAAAGTACACATTGTAATACCTTTTTATAATCTACACATACTATTTATTAAGATCATGGGCGGCTCTAGCACCGTACTTTTTTTTTCACAGTAAACTATCAAAAGTTGACATTAAGAAAAAAAATTGGTAAAAAAAATCTTAAAATGACGATTTTTAAAATGTTTAACATCAAAAACACCTAAAATGTTACTAAAATTAAATAGCACACGTCTTTAGAAAAATAATACTACAAAAATAACAAAGAAATACCTAAATTTGATGAAATGACAACAGAATGAATGAAAAAAGTAGCGAAATTTATAAAAAAGTATAACAGGCTAAGCCATTTTCATACGGTAAGGAGGTCTGGAAAAAAACTACGTTTTTCTTACAGTTTTAGACACGTACTAACTCCAGGTCACGGGTTATCCATTATTTACGACACACCCTGTACATATAACTCGGCATACACTGACTCGGCCGTCGCGATGACGTAGCGAGTGTACGATCTACTACTCGGCCGCGTTAACATGGCACCTGGCTTTTGATGTAAAAGACAAGTAGCGTTAGCATCACAGATTTTTTTAAATTTCTTGTTACTTAAAAAAAATATATTTGTTATTGTTTTTTTTTAGTTTTTAGTAGTTTTAGTTTTTGTTTTAACAGTTAGTTTTGGACGTTTTATTTTGTAACAGCTACCCACATAAATTTGTTATTAGAGACAGTGCGTTCTCCAAATTTAACACAAATGTTCACGCTTGAACATAATCGTGCATCATCACCGGATGGGGCAGCAGCGTTGCTGACTCTTTAAGACGCACATTGGTATAGGGGAACGGCGGCACAATCCGTACAGCGGGCGATACCGTACATCGGATTTGACGGGGAACGAGTGACGAGAGAATAAGTCTGTCCGTGTCTAGGGATCCTGTGATGATAGCGAAATGTCACCCCCCGCCGCTCGCGCGAATGACGCCACAACTTTTGCGAGCAGCATATGTGTCACATTCACGCGCAATTTTTTATTAAAAATGAGGTGAATTATTTACGCAGTAAGTACTTTATTTTATATTGAATTCTATTATTTACTGAACTACGTGTCACAATATTGATTTAGATTCTTCTTTGCATTATTTTTTATTTGAAAAAGATACATAGTTATTAGTCATTAAACATTTTTTACGAAATGGCGGCATCGGGTGGGTTCGTAAACTTATGTCTGGTAATAGGCGCAAGTGAGAGTGATACCGAGGACGACGAAAGTGAAAGCTCTGTTATGTCTGGCATTGAAGAGTTAGGTTATGATTAATTGATAAAAATTATGATAATTATCCTACAAGTATTTTAAATGTGAATGTGTGATTGTTTGTACGCTATCACGCAAAAACTAGTCAACCGATCATTATAAAACTTTGGAACACATATTCCTAGAGGTGTTAGAAATGACATAGCATGCTTTTTATAAAAAAAATAATTAGAAGGGTCAAAAAAATTGCAGTGGCAGATATTAAAATTCTATTTTTATGTTAGTTTATTTTATTTATTTTTTTATTTTTTGTTATTATTTATTATTACTGTAGGTACAAATGCGCTGCCTTTCTTTCTCCTCCCACCTCCATGGGCCACCTGCTACTTATCTCTTTTTATTTTTTCTATTTGTCTTTCTGACTGATCGATATTTTTGTCAGCCACCCTTTGTTTTATTAAATTCCAGATATGTTCGATTGGATTTAAATCGCAGTGGTAAGGTGGCAGACGTACGACTTCGTGGATATTGTCTTGTGGTTTGGTAATTGTGGCATCATAATTTATATTATTTTTTGTTAGCCAGCTTCGCGTCTCAATCTTCAGTGACGACTGGCATGGATTTTTTTCCGATTGTGTCGAATGGTACGGAGTGTAAAGCCGTATTCTCCACATCCATGGGCGCGAATTGAATCTATTTGAATCGAATGTCCATTGATATTTATTGAAGAGCTTCAACAAATAAATGTATATTATATAATTCCTTATAAGTTTTGTTTCTCTATCTTCTGTACTAAATCTGCCCCTCCGTCCGGTGTAACCACAGCAATAAGCTCATAATAAAGGCTTAGCACAAAATAAATGTTGATATAATATCACATACTTCAAAAAAAAAACTTTTATATTTAAATATTTTTTTTCACTCAGTACTATAAACGTCATCAATTGAGCCAGGTGCCATGTTAACGCGGCCGAGTAGTAGTTAGCCGATGGTCTCAGTGTCAGCGGCGAACGATTTAATTACGCACGGTAAGTATTTATATTGTACATTTATTTATTCACTTAGTTGTTTTATTTTATTTTATTTATGTATATTTATGCATTATATATTTTATGTATATATATTTTATTTATGTATTTTTATACATTATATATTTTATTTATGTATTTTTATACATTATATATTTTATTTATGTATTTATGTATTATTATTAGCACACCACATTACTCCCTTCCAGAGACCGTTTCTACGGGCGATAATATTCTGGAAATCGTACTATACGACCTGACCTTGTTTTCTTTTGAATGTTTTCAGGTGGAGGTGTGTCATTAGAGGATTATTCTAGAGGTTTATTGCTGTCACCTAGTATGTAGGCTGGCTTTAAGCGGTCTATCGATACTGTGACAGATTTGCCTTTTATTAATAATTTATATATTTTATCAGTTCTTTCCAGAACAGCGTGCGGTCCCGTGTATGCTGGTTGCAAGGAAGTTTTAACTGCGTCTTCTCTCAAAAATACATGGCTGGCAGTTGGTAAGTCCTTCAATATAAATATGGATGGTTTGGCGTGTCTTGAAGCTGGCGTAGACTTTAAATTGTTAGCGAACAAGCGCAATCGAGCAGTGTAATCGGTAATGTCTGTTGTTGCAGCATTGCTTGGGTCAAAAAATTCTCTCGGCAAGCGTAACGGTTCTCCGTACACAAGTTCTGCAGCACTCGCTCTGATGTCCTCTTTATACGCGCTTCGTATTCCGAATAGCACTAGTGGTAAGGCTTCCATCCAGTTGTCTGTTGCATGACAGGTAATAGCAGTTTTAAGCTGTCTGTGGAACCTTTCTATCACTCCATTGCATGCAGGATGATATGCAGTGGTCTTTTTATGTTGAAATCCTGATATTTTGGATAAATGTTGAAACAATGCTGATTCAAATTGCCTGCCGCGGTCTGTGACAATGTCCGCGGGGGTTCCGAATCTCGATATCCAGCCGATAAGTAAAGCTCTTGCTACTGTTTCTGCTGTTATATCAGGAATTAGCATTACCTCAGGCCATCGAGTAAAGCGATCTATAGCAGTGAGGCAATATCGGTTGCCATTACATATCGGAAGTGGTCCGATGAGATCAATATGCAAATGAATGAATCGTGCTCGAGGCAACTGGTAGGTACCTAACGGGGAAGATACATGCCTAGTTATCTTAGAACGTGGAACAGCTAAACATGTAGTACGTGTCCACTCTCGACTTTCTTTATACCAGGACATACGTAGCGTTCTGCCACTAACTTGATGGTAGCGTTGGCACCAGGGTGGCTTAATGCGTGCAAGCTATCGAAAACTTGCTTGCGCATAGACTTAGTGACGTAGGGCCTTGAAATTGGCGTGCTGACGTCACAATATAATTCAGCATGTGTTACAGGTATCTTCATCTTTTTCAGTTTCAATGAAGTTCCGTTCTCCAGCAAGTTTTTTAATTCAGAGTCCGATGCCTGTGACTTGGCAAGCTGAGGAAAATCAATACGCAATTCCAGTTCTTCAATCCTGCTG
Organism: Calycopis cecrops; assembly: GCA_001625245.1. Taxonomy (NCBI): domain Eukaryota; kingdom Metazoa; phylum Arthropoda; class Insecta; order Lepidoptera; family Lycaenidae; genus Calycopis; species Calycopis cecrops. The sequence continues at coordinate 42,473 of LUGF01047465.1, forward strand.
AGTGTATCAGCGACTAAGTTATCCATTCCCGAGATATGTCTTAAATCCGTTGTAAATTGGGAAATAAAATATAGATGACGAAATTGTCTTGGTGAACACTTGTCCTTGCGCTGATTGAATGCAAAACACAATGGTTTGTGGTCAGTATATATTGTTACTTCTCTAGCTTCAAACATGTGCCTAAAATATTTCAGTGCTTCATAAACTGCGAGGAGTTCTCTATCATACGGAGAATATTTCCGTTGCGCTGTGCTTAACTTGCGTGAGAAGAAGACAAGCGGTTGCCAGGCGCCATCTTTATACTGTTGTAAGGCAGCGCCGATTGCAGTATCACACGCGTCTGTGACTAGGCCTAGTTTGCATTGGCAATCCGGATGCGCAAGTAGGGCGGCGCGGCAGAGACTTTCTTTACATTCCTCGAAAGCTTTCAAAGTGTCACCACATAGGTCAATTGGGTGGGAACCTTTTACAGAGCCAATCATAAGATCATGTAGTTGGGCTTGAACTGCAGCAGTGTTGGGAATGAACCTTCTGTAAAAGTTTAGCATCCCCAAGAATCTACGGAGTTCTCGGACTGTTTTGGGGGGAGGAAACGTCTTTATGGCTTCTACTTTCTCGTCCAGAGGCTTAATTCCATCGGCTGATATATGATAGCCAAGAAATTTGACTTCAGACTAGCCAAAGCTGCACTTTGACATGTTTATGACGATGCCATATTCCTTGAGTCTACTGAAGAGTATACGAAGGTGATCTTCGTGGAGGTCCTCGTTTTTTGAAAACACCAAGAAATCATCGATATATGGGTATACGAAGTCCAGTCCGCGTGTCATCTCGTCCACAAAACGCTGGAATGTCTGTCCAGCATTCCGCAAGCCAAATATCATGAATGGAAATTCGTATAACCCAAATGGCGTCGTGATGGCAGTTTTGTGGATGTCTTCAGGATTTACAGGAATCTGATGAAATGCTTTAACCAGGTCGATCGTGGAAAATACTCTACATCCTGAAATGCTGTGTGTGAAGTCATGAACATGTCTCACAGGATATCTGTCAGGTATGGTACGAGCATTTAGCATTCGGTAATCTCCACAAGGCCGCCATCCGCTGTCTTTCTTCGGTGTGAGATGAAGCGGTGATGCCCAGGAGCTCTCTGATGCTCTTGCAATACCTGATTTCAGCATGGACTCAATTTCAGTTTTCGCAATCATCTGTTTATCTGGCGCTAGACGACGTGGTTTACAGAATACTGGCTGTCCTGGTGTCGTCCGTATGAAGTGCACGGTACGATGCTTTGCTTTTCCTTGATTTGTCGATGGATTTACAATTTCAGGAAAATCCTTCAGGATTTGTTCATAGCGAGACTCGCCGATAGGTATCTTTATTGAAGAAATCGCAGTCGACGAGTGTGCAGGTGAACAAACGACGAGTGTTGTCGTATTGTCTAGTAAGCGCTGGTTGCGTATATCCACTAGAATGCCGTAGAACTTTAAGAAGTCAGCTCCTATTATTGCCTTTGTGACATCTCCGACAATGAACCGCCATGGGAAATCTCGACGCAATCCAAGGTTTAAATCCAGCTGTATATATCCGTAAGTGGTAATTGGTGTACCGTTAGCAGCAGACAGTTGGAAGTCTGATCTTAGCCGACGCTCGTGTAGTGACCGACGAGGGAAGACACAAACGTCGCATCCTGTATCGACTAGAAATTGCATCTTCGACCGACAATCTGCTACAAATAGGCAACCAGACGAGTTAGGACATTCGTTTGCCGCCATTACCGACCGCCCTGAGCGTTTCCCGCATGGTAATTGCAAGGCTTCACGCAGCGTTTTGACTTGTCTCCAAACTTCCAGTGATACCAACAAATAGGGAACTTTCTGAAGTTGGAATCTGATCTAGTTCCAAAGCGGCTGCGACTTCTTTGACGGTTATGTGAGCGAGATTTACGATCTAGCAGTGTCTTCATCTGCCTTCGTAGCTCGGCTATTTCATTGGCCATAGCTTCCAGAGCTGAACCAGGCACGGCTGTAGCTGATACTTGCGGTGTGGCAGGAGCAATGTCTTGAATACGATCTGCCAGGTCGGAGAGTATCTCCAATGACGCTTCAGGTTGTGCCGCGATCACCGTCTGTACGTTACGTGGCAGCCTGCTCGTCCAAATTGTTTTTATAAAATCTTCTGGTACGTTCGGTTCGGCTAAGCTTCTTAGGTGCCTCAGGAATTGTGAGGGACGGCGGTCTCCTAATTCTTCGTGCATAAGAAGTTGTTGCACTTGCTTCTCGCGTGATGCGCTGAGGCGCTTGATAAGCTCTGATTTTAGCTTTTCATACTTGTCCGTTGGGGGAGGGGATATGATGATGTCCTTGACCTCTTTTGAGAACTGGTGGTCAAGTTGTCCAATGACGTAATTGAATTTGGTCACGTCAGAAGTTATATTCGACACAGGAAATTGGCCTTCCACCTGTGCGAACCATATTTCAGGTTCTTCCGGCCAGAAGGGTGGAACGCGTATCCCCACTCTAAATAACTCGGAGGAGCCTGTAGAACCGCATCCTTCATTAGTTTTTATCTTCAACGAAAAAAAAAAATTAAATCGCTATTCGCTTGTTACTTGGACCACACCCTATTTTTTTAGATACCGCTCTTTACACTTGTACCCACTAATTGTAGTTATTCTGCACAGGCTAAAATGTTATAATATTCACTGCACAGGATATTTAATGTTCACTTTTGTCCTTGACTCACAGTTTTAGTCCTTGATCGAGGTCACCAGTTCTGGGCGAGTGTCTGGGGTATCTTTGTTGAATAAAAATCACTTTAACACAAGTTAAGTATTTATTGTTCTTATATACACTATGTATGCACAATTAATAAACACTTTATAATAGACTTTACTTAACAACACAACGGAATAACAAGTATAATGTATTTTACATCGAGAGCATAAGTACGCGGTATGATTAGGTAGCATATACTTGCATACACTGACTCGGCCGTCGCGATGACGTAGCGAGGGTACGATCTAGTTAGCCGGTGGTCTCAGTGTCAGCGGCAAACGATTTAATTACGCACGGTAAGTATTTATATTGTACAAATCAAAATCAAAATATTTTTATTCAAAATAGAATTTGAAAAATTGCTTTTTGAACGTCAAAAATTTTCATCTACCACCGGTTCAACCCTAGCCCTGTCCTGAGAAGAACCGGCGAAACAAACTCAGCGGGCCTCATTAATTTTTTCATTATACATTCTTCATTTATATATATATATACATTAAAAAAATATAATTTACATTTATTTTTGTATAGAAGTAGCCTGGGAGGAGGGTATTATTCCCAAGGTGTGGTATCTGTCATAAAATCTATTACTTTGTAATATCCCTTACCGCACAAGCGTTCCTTAACTACTTTTTTAAATTTGTTGATTGAGAGTTTTTGAACGCTTTCTGGGATTTTATTGTAGAGGCGTATACATTGACCCCTAAAGGAATTCTTTACTCTGCTCAGTCTATGAAATGGTACATCTAGTTTGTGCCTGTTCCTAGTATTTCTATCATGATTAGCACTCTTCTCATTGAATTCAGTAATATTCTTTCGTACATACAATACATTTTCTAAAATGTATTGAGAGTGAACAGTCAGTATCCCAATTTACTAAAATTTATCTCTAAGCGACGTAGTAGAGGCTAGTTTATATATTGCCCGAATAGCTCGCTTCTGCAGCACGAAAATAGCATTTATGTCGGCTGCATTTCCCCACAACAGTATGCCATAAGACATAATGCTATGGAAGTAACTAAAATAAACTAATTTTGCAGTATATTCATCTGTAATTTGTCTAATTTTTCTAACTGCAAATGCTGCAGAACTAAATCTATTCGCAAGTTTAGTGATATGGGGACCCCACTGCAGTTTAGAGTCTAGTGTTATCCCTAGGAATATTGTCGAATCCACTAGATCTAGAGTTTCACCATTTAATAGTACATTGGTTGGAACCTGTCTAACATTCGGTAAGGTAAATTTCATACATTTAGTCTTTTTACTATTCAGTAGTAAATTATTAACACTAAACCAATGTACAATCATAGAGAGAGAACTATTTACTTCGTCACAATTCATTTGTTGTCGCTTATGTTTAACAATAAAAGACGTATCATCGGCAAATAGGACTATCTCTTGATTATCTTTAACTAGATAGGGCAAGTCATTTATGTATATTAGGAAAAGAAATGGTCCCAGAATGGACCCTTGTGGGACCCCCATTTCTATTTTAGTGCCGGTCGATCTCTTTTTATTTACCTCAACCCTTTGAGTTCTATTATTTAAATATGAAGTCAAGAGGTTGAGCGCCGCGCCTCCTATACCATAATGGTGTAATTTCCTGACTAATGTTTCGTGCTGTACACAGTCAAAGGCTTTGGAGAGGTCGCAAAACACACCTAGCGCATACTGCGAGTCCTCCCACGCCCCAAAAATAGAAGTAATTAAACTGACACCAGCATCTGTAGTAGAGCGTCCTTTTGTAAAACCAAATTGCTTGTCATGTAATAAATTATTAGAATTAAAATGAGACTGCAACTGGTTAAGAATTAACTTTTCAAATACTTTACTAAGAGCCGGTAGTATAGATATCGGTCGATAGTTTGATGGATCACTTGTACAACCGGATTTAAAAAGAGGCAATACTTTAGAGTGCTTCATTAAGTCAGGAAATACTCCAAATTTTATACATTTATTGAATATTAAAGATAAATTAGGAGCAATTATGTCAATTATTGATTTTAGAACTTTTATAGATATGCCCCATAAATCAGTAGTGTTCTTAATATTTAACATTTTAAAAGCCAAAATAATGTCTTGGGGCTCAATTTCATGAAAGTTAAAATTGACATCACATTTCCTTATACACTTTTTAAGTAATGATTCAGGAGCGGCAGGAGAGGATATTAAGTTTTTAGTAGTTGAAATTGGAATATCCGCAAAAAAATTCTCAAATACCATCGCAACTTCTTCGTCAGACTTAACTAATTTATCTTTGATACAAAGACAAAAATCAGAAGAGCGATTTTTGACTCTTCCAGTTTCACTACTTATTATATTCCAAGTTGTCCTTACTTTATTTTTCGAGTTTATAATTTTATTTCTTATATACAAAGATTTAGCTGTATTACATACTTGTTTAAATATCTTTGAATATTTTTTAACATAATTTTTAAAAGATACACTATGATTATATGTTTTTTCATTATAAAGCTCATATAATCTTTGCCTACTCTTACAAATTCCTGTCGTTGCCCACTCACTAAATTTACTTTTCTCAGTTTGAAATCTGACTGTTTTAGATGTAAAAATAGAATTATAGTTAGTTCTTATTAACTTAAAAAGTTTACTAAAAGCCACATCTGGACTATTATTTTGATTAATTAGATGAATATTGTTTATTAAATTAATTCTAAATCTTTCAATATGTTTTAAATTAGTTGGTATACCGCAATGAACCTGGAAATGCAGAATGAGTGGTTAACCGTTGGCGAGTTTTGTATCCCATTAGCTCTGAAGTGGCGTACCTTATTACATGACTGGTCACCCGCCTTACTGAAATTCTATCTAAATGCCTTCCAGATGACCCTCCCAGATCAGAGTAACTTAGTAAGATGGGGAAAAGCTTCTGAAAAATCTTGCTATACTTGTGGTGAAGCAATAGGTACGGCCAGGCATTTATTGGTGGGGTGTATTTTTTTTTTTATTTTCTTTATTAGGAAAACATACAGCTATTTATACATATAAGTCTTATAATCTAGGATAGATTTTAAAGCCAATCAAGTTTTCACTATATACTTATGATACATTA
>LUGF01047465.1:88454-103851 GCA_001625245.1 Calycopis cecrops
CTGCATGCCAGCATGCAATGTATTCATCTATTGTATTCACCTGAAGACTTTCATCTTTTAGGCTCATCTGTATCTTTTGAATTCGTTTGATCAGACCGTAACACTGTTGTAATTTTGCATGACAAATATAACACAAGATGTGAGGATGAGTTTGTCCATGTACCTGTAAACAGAATTGTAATCATTATTAGCACACAGCAGTATTTAATGAAGTCTCACACAGAAAGCATTATTCTCTCTACTGCACTGTCTACAGGGCCACTTTGCTGTTAACTTGGTGACAAAATTACATTGCCGGAATAATTAATATATGCATTCCGGGAATATCATGGTTTGATATGGTTATAGTATATTAGAAAATTAATAATATAGAAAATAAAATATAGAAAATTATAATAATTTAATAATATTTAGTGTGATTTATCGGTCTTCGTTGGCACATCATTTTAAACAACTTTAACTAGAGGTTTAACCTACATTTATCCAGGTTTTACTCTAAATCGTCAGTCCCTAGCTCGTAATAATGCTAGGGACTGACTGATATAGCTAGGGAATGACATTTATTATATATTCTGATATTAACCTTTCGGTTACCGCGGACATACATTGACGCTTCAAAAACAGGCCACGAACACGTGGTCGGTACCGGGAGAATTAATAAAATATGTTAATTTAGTTTACAAGTGAAATGAAATAGAAACTTTATAAAAAGATATTAGGGGATGAAAAAGTAATTTAGTAATTACAATATCTATTTAAAACTGTTTAATAAAATGCATAATATAAACTATCATTACTGTTTATTAGTTCCTAACAATACCTATCAGTCCATCGATGCTCAATAATCAGTTCCTTACCAGAGCTGTCAGTCTCTATATGCCTAATTTAGAAAAACTCTACATTTCTCCTAAAATAAAAGGTAAAAGTGGCTGGCCCTTTTAAATGTAAGATATTTAATCAATTACATATATTATACACTACCCAAAGCATCTTAAAAATGATTAGGACAAAACAACGTCAGAAATATACCGATTTCTGTAGAATGGCCCATATGTATTTAAAGACTGTATGAAATATACTACAGACTGACGAAGAAACATTCAGGATTTTATCTCTAGTCTGGAATAAGTATTTATTAAATTAAGCTTTATTATGGTATAACCAAAAATGTATAATATTTTATTTAATAATTTTTTAAAATTATAATAATATAAACATTAAAAAGGAAGATTAGTTACTCTTACATTGGCTCTACTGTACTTTGTGCTTTATCGAATTACATATCACACTATAAAATAAATTATTAATAAAAAAATGATGTTCCATTATATGTAACTTTAAATTGAAATAAAAAAAAAACTATGCGTCTCCGCGCGTGGAGAGTAATATTTTTAGAAAGGGTAAACCAACCCCAACATAATGTTATATTATTCAACCCCAAATTCCTGCGGCTGGATTCTAAAGCCAACCCCAGTTATCTCTTCAAAAAATTACCAAAACAAAGACATATAATTCTGTCATGCCATTCCAGGAGTAAACTCTTGGAATGGAATGACAGAAGGCTAAAGCCTGGAATGGAATTTACTCTAGAAAAGGAATTTTGAATCCAGTAATTCACACTGGATCTGCTATTAGACCAGCATTATAGTTTATAGTATCATAGTAATTCAAGTATACAACTTGAAAAAAAAGTACACAACTTACCTTCAAGTCTGATATTTCTTGAAGTACAACTTGTAATGATATTTCTTCAATATTATAGGTTTTAACATTAACAGCAAAACATAATAAACAGGTAGATACACTCATTTTTGACAGCTAGTTAAACTTCAACTAAAACTAGATAAGCTTCAAATATTTTGTACCGCCACAAGAAAAGGAAAAAACCAAAAACTTAGACTATCGATTATTTACTGTTTAAATAAAGTATCTAAACCGCCAGTGCCAGCTGTTAACTTTAACTACTTTTCAAAACTAAATCTAATTTAAGGTTATGAAATTAAGAGTCAGTGAGCTTTCTTGCACTTAGTTTGCAACTATTATGCCAAATTAAGAAATACGTCCCAATTTGGCTTATGTCCATACAGATTGAGAGATTGTTAGTTGATTGATTATTATTAAAATGTAATTAATGTAACAAAGGCATCAATTAAAATTGAAATAAATGAGAAACTAACTGGTGACTAACTGTCAAAACTCAAATCATCAATTTTAATGCTTGACGCACGCTTGACGCTTGTCAATTCACAATTGTCAACATGAATTGAGATTTTTTTTTGTTAAGATTCCATTGACGGGTTGGCCAATATCAGAGTTTTCTTTTCTTTCGAGAAAATTATTATATTATCATTGGGATCATAAAGACATTTTTTACAGATATATTTTGAGTCTGTCAGGATGGCGTGATAGATGTGCTAGCGGTGCCGCGCGCACGAACTAGTCTACTCCGAGGAGCACCGATAACACGGGCCCTTCGCACTCTTAACCGTATTGCAGACCAAACTGACATATTTGTTTGTTCTCTGAGTGAATTCGCCAAGACAGCGACTAAGATAATCTCCTATGAAAGACAATAATTGTAAATAATAATGCAATATTTCGAATCTAAATGTAGAATTATAACTTTTAATCTGTTCCACTACTGAATTACGATACCCAGTAATAGTAGTTGTAAGAAAGGAAATAAATAAATAAATAAATAAATGTCAGAATAGTCACACTATTTGCTAAAAACCAAATAGGTATCTACCTAACCTAAACTGTAAAGTGTAAACTGTGTTTTCACAAAACCTTCAAACATACCTAGGAATTGGACACTGTCGATAACGCATTATCGATATGTAATAGTATATTACGATATATTGTGGCAGTTAAATGACATTATTGTATGAAGAACAATTCGGGCCCAAACTACTACTACTAATACTCGTAGTACAATAATAGCGATTTCACTCCCGCGTGTCGTTTACTATTTTTTAGCACTAGTGCGGTATGTCCGCCAACCCGTGAAACAATATAGGTAATATTAAATATATTATGTAATAAGCAAACTTAAGGCAGGCATAGTATTTAATATAATTGAACTCCCCCCCTCCTCCCCAAAATTCGGTATATTATTGCTTCGAATAATATAAACAATTTATAATTTATCTATTAAGAAAATAAAAAAGAAACAAATTGAGAGTAAATAATTATAAAATATTAAATAACTAAATTACAATGTATCATCAGATTTAATGAATATTTATTTCTGTTGCACATGCCCTTAGCCCTTAGTGGGGCTAAGCATAATTTGCAAAGAAAACAATTTCGACTTTTTTTCACATACTACATTTCAAATTTAGAATTATTGTTAACAAATAATAATATGGCTTTACAAATTAGTAATAACGGACCGGCTGGCAACGTGGTAATATAGCTCAAATTAACCATCCATGTCGTGCCAGACGTCACAGGTTGGATTTTTTTTTAATTTTTTTTATGGTATAGGGGGGCAAACGAGCAGTTGTAGCCATTTTTATGACTACCGACGCCCATAGACATCGGCATATAGACTATACAGATGCGCTGCCCCCCTTTCTCCTCCCACCACCATGGGCCGCCCAGGTCAGGTCATGGATTTTCATATTAGAATTATTTATATTTGTATTAAATCTTAAATAATAACTAACTAACTCTTCTGGCTCAGTGACCCGAAGTGAGTCTTGGCCTCCGAAACCAGAGTTCTCCACCTAGCGCGATCTTACGTAATTATAATAAAATATTAAAATATCAAATTTCTAAAATTTAGATAATTAATTAATATAGTTGTATTGGATTACTAATGTTATTAACCCATAGGTAGAGGTTATTAAATGTATTGTCACGTGGGAATCTAGTGTTTGAATAAAACAAATGTCACTAATGAATACCTATGAAATTAAACCAGGGTGTTAAAATAGTCGCAAGAAGACGCCGGTTCTTTGAGGGCCAAAATATTATTCTCTAACATGTAGGTGTTATGAAAGGGCGGCTTTTCCCGAGCCCTATGTATATTGGTTTACGTTCATATTGTAAGGGTTTAGTGGCATATTTTTAAGAGGGTGTTTTTGCTATCTGTACTTAAGAATATCATCATGATTACTAACATGCTGCCTACACCGCCAGCATTAAATGCTTAGAGTCACAGTACACACGCGACTTTTAGACGCGGCGACCGGCGATTTTGCGACTGCATCGATGCAGTCGCAAAGTTGCCGGATTGGGATATAAAGGCTCTCTGCGTCCGGTCGCAGAGAGTCGTGCGACAATCGTCCGACACTTGCGACTGCATTTAGACGTTAATTGACATTAATTGACATACATCAGCGTCTAAGTCGCCGCGTCTAGCGTTTTGAAGTGTGCGCTCCCCGCGTCTAGTCGCAGCATTCAGCGTCTAAAAACCGTCTAAGTGGTTGTACACACCGCGAGCCTAGCGCGGGTGCAGGCTCGGAAATATCATGTACCTACATAATTATTAGAGGTGCGCTGAATATTCGTTTGGTATTCGGTATTCGGTGTATTCGACATCTTTTTCACTATTCGGTATTCGGCCGAATATTCGGTTTTGGCGCTGAGTATATTCGGTTTCAGGTATTTGATTTTTTTTGCCCACACTTTGTAGAGTTTAAACATAAAACATACTCGTTTATTATAAGCCAAGGAAATTCCAAAAAGAAGGTGTTGATTACACTTAAATCAATATTTATTTCTAGCCTTATTGCAATACTTATTTTAAATTTTAAAGAACCTTATAGGGGAACTTGACAATAGAAAATATTCACTTTAATAGTGTTTCGTAGAAACAGAGAGACACTCTAAAAATATAAAAAAATGAGATATAAAATAAAAGATTATGAAAAATAAACATACATATTCTAATTAATAAATGGTAAACTATGGTGCAGAAATACCAAGCTTTCGGCCCTGTAGCCCTGTAAGTCTGTTGCGTTTTTCTTTATAAAGTTTTTAAAGTTACGGCCCACGGGCCACGAGCTCACTCTCCATCTAGCCAGCAGCTGCACGAACATGTTAGAACCTGTTTATGCGGCAAAACTATGAAATGGTAAACCGAATAATTCGGCCGAATATTTGGTTCGGTACAATTTAAACCGAATAGTATTCGGTTATTCGGTGAAGCCACTATTCGGCGCATCTCTAATAATTATTATTATCCTATAGATATATAAACGTCTAAACGCTAGTTAGCTCGCGCCTCACTGTGGCCACGTCGCGCGCCCGCGTCGCGCCATCGCACGCGACGGCCCCCGCGCTTTCAGTGTGGACAACCACTACGCTTTTGTATGTCAATTAAAGTCTAAATGCAGTCGCAAGATCGCGATGTTGTCGCACGACCGGTCGCACAGAGTCGCTAAATCCTGCGACTGCATCGATGCAGTCGCAAAGTCGCCGGTCGCCGCGTCTAAAAGTCGCGCGTGTGCTGTGGCCCTTACTCATAGAAAGAAGAATGAATTTAACAGTGCTTTGCCGTGTATCCCATGAATGAAGCCAATAAATATCCTATTAAGTATAAATACGAAAGTTTGCAAGTATGTTTGTTTGTTTATCTGTTGTGTCTGTTTGTTACTTCTTCACGCAAAAATTTTTTGAAAATTTCGAAATTTCGAATTTCGAAAAAAAAATTTCGTGAAATTTGACACACATATAGAGGGTAACTGGGATTAATACAAAGGATAGTTTTTTTCCCGAAAAAATGTTCCTATGGGATGCCATGGGAAGTTTTAATTTTACGTTTTACTTTCAAATAGCCCTTAATCAATTATATGGGTGATGGAGAATTTTGGGGTTCGTAAATGGGGGGAAATAATAAAGACGAAGGCTTCTAGTACCATTCATAGAATACTAGTTGTACCCTGCGGTTTGTTCTACTCCAAAGGGAAACCATCCATTCCATTCGACATGAGAAACATTTTCTTAGCTATTCCAAACTAGCTGCGCCCCGCGGTTACACCCGCGTAAATTACGATCCCGTGAATATCATCCCATGGCGTCCTCTAGGAACATTTTTTCGGGGAAAACTATTCTGTGTAATCCAAGTTACTCTCAATGTGAGTGCCGAATATCATGAAAATCGGTTCAGCAGTTTTTGCGTGAAGGAGTAACAAACAAACAAACAAACATACAAACTTAGCATTTATAATATTAGTAGGATTGTAAATTTAATATACTATATATTATAATAAGAGGTAGTGCGACACTGCATGCTTGCAGGCAGACGAATTGGGCCGGCACGACCGGGGAGGTACCTCTCGCTTACACGAGACCTGCTTAAAGTGACAGCTGTGCTGTGGCGTTTCGTGCGGTATTTAAATAGACGGTGGCCCTGTGTGCTTAGATATTTAAAATTACGCAACAGATTTTGATGGGTATTTTTAATAGATAGAGTGAATAAAGAGTATAATAACATTCATTAAGGATGAAATTCACGCGGGCAAAGCTGCGGGCGAAGCTTGTAAGATATAAAATGGCAGCCGAATGAGTAATACGGTATAGTAGTACGGGAGTATGATACAATATCTGCGGTGATACCGCGCTCATTTAATGTGCCCCTTAGGGATTAGCCACAGGGAGGATTTGAAGGAGATAGTGAGCTTGAGATTATAAAGAGTTTGTGGGGTACAGATCTTCTAAGTTACGTAAGAGTAGCTATTTTTATATTGTACTAGCTGTAGCCTGTACCCGTGCGTTGCTACGCGTGGCACCATCTGTCGAAAATTGGTCGTATCAACTCAGAAGTCTGCCCGGGCTCATGCACAACAACTTTGCTTAAGATCATCAAAATCATCATGATCAAATGTATAGTTTACGATTCTATAAAGAACACACAGACAAACATTCATTTTATAATATAAAGATCAAGTTTCATTATAAATATAATACTCAGTAAAAACACAAAAGACAGACATACTGACAAGAGTAGACCAACAAAAGTGGGAGTGGTGACATATCTTGTGTGAAAAAGAGGGAAAAATGGAGCAGGACAGTTGTAGATTGGTATTCAAGGAATAGTAAAAGAAAGAAGACGACAGCACGTACGATGGGAAGACGAACTAAAGCTCACAGCAGGACCTAACTGGACGCAACGGCAAACGGCTTATCGATTAGAGATATAATATAAAAGATTACCTATTTCTGAATAAAGAGCTAATATAATGTAAGTTTCATTACAATAGGCTATTTGACGATATTTTGTTTTTTTTTTATTTAACACTTTATCACATAATAAGCACGTTACTTGAATATTCACAGAAAATAAGCAGCATTGCATAAATAATGTTAAAGTTTGTGTTATTATACTCGCGACTAAAACAGTGCAAACTGTCATGGCGGCGCAACATGATTACCTAGATCGATGTCAAACGCAGGTGACAAAAGTGTAAACACTAGGCAGTTCAGCTAGAGTTTACTTGCCAATGACGTCATCTGAGTTTCAACCGATCACAAAACGTTTTTGACATTGACAAATCATTTCTACTTTATTTCGCAAATTTTACAATAAATATGCATTTTTTTATATATAAAAAAAATTATAAAATGTATACGGTTTATTATTATCTAATATTTTAATATGATGACTATAATTCGTAGTATATTTTTGATAGTGTCAAATAGCCTATTATATCATTGTTAACTTTTGTAAGTAATCTGGAGTATTAGTCCTGAATCCAGAAGGAGAATCAATAGTACTGGACAAATCTATTTATAGTTTATTTGCCGCAAAGGGCTACCCATATCGGACAGGCTTGGGGAAGAGGCCAGACTAATAGCAGCTGAGCTGTAAGGTCCTCCACCCGTCCCTCTAAATCAGCAGATGGCGTCGTGGGTTACGACGACCGGCAAGGTGTGCTCCGTTGGGGACCAGCGTTCAGGATGGCAACCTACCCCCATTGTACGGTTCCCACATGGAGCAGGGACTATTCAAAGGCAGCCGGTCAGTCCCCAAGGCGGAGAAGTCTGGCCTTTTACAGAGGCCAGCCCGTCGCTTGGGGAATCCTGTTGCTTGTAGATCCGGGACAGTCCTATTAAAACAGCTAAAAAAGGACCAAATAGGAATTGTTATTTAATAAAGATTTGAATTCCTACAGCTGAGAATGCACTATTTCTATTTAAAATTTTGGTTTATTTAGTCGGCTTCACACACAAAATAAAAACATAATAACACTCGCTATGCAAGTACTTGACGTAAAAATACATATGCTGCCTAAAAAACTATTTAACGCGTACAAAGTCACAGGTAAAAGCTAGTACAAGAATAGATTTAAAGGCAGACAATACATGTTACATTTCACGTATAAAATTGGCTAGCTAAGTTATCCCCTCGAGTGAACTAGCACGAGAGCCCGGAGTCACGTGCTGTACTTTATTGGCGCTATGTACGGACCTGATTCGTTCTCAATTGAAATATCTTCTACATTCTAGAAAACTCTACTAGCTCGATTAAATTTACAGCATAAATTTTCCTTTAACTTGTACATTTCCATGCATTGCCCAGATAAGGCAAGCTCCAACCATAAATAATAAATATACATATTTAAAAAACTTATTAAAGTACTATTTTAAAGTCTTAATGTTATTTAAATTTCCTTTCGCATTAAATTTGTCACTTTGTACAATAGATTGTTTTTTTTTCTCGTTTTTATTCTTCTTCTTTTTTTCTTCATCTTTACTCCTTCATCTTTTTCTGGAAGATGATTGTCATTTCTTTTTGTTCCATCCAAGGTTACATTCTTATTACTTTACTAGTATATAATTTTGTTTATATTATTTTATTGTTTTTTTGTACTAAATATGTTAAATGTTATTAAGCACCCGATATTCTCCAAGCTATACATTTTATCATAATATGGTTGCCTGAAAGATATCGCTTAAAAGCGCTAAGATAGCAACATTGTACTGTGGCACCTGGGCTGGATACTTCGTCGGGGCGTAGCGTCCAGCCACGCAGGGTCACCTATTTGTAATCTTGCTACCTATCTACGTAGACTAACTATATATGAAGATTGACTGCCTATGCTATTCTGTTGCCAGCTGGCTTAATAAAAGATTTTCGAAACTTTATGAATATATTTTATTTATTCATTCCCAAATTACAATTCACATTAAAATTATTTAAGAACTAGGCTAACTCATATTCATCATCTTTTGCTCAAACCCCATCTTTTTCTTCACGAGACCCCAAGCGTAATAATGAAAATTTATTGAACGTGTCAAAAGCGACACATTCTAATATTTAAAATTTAAATGAATATGCTTCCTTTCATAAGAAAGCATATTCATTGTGGCAAGGAGGTCCCTATGTCACAGTACTATCCACAAATTCTAGTTTTAATGTGCAAAAATTTGTATTGGTGTGTACATTTATTTTACCATACCTACTCTAAAAAGCTTATTTTATTCACACAAAACAGTGAATAAAAAGGCCTTTTATTCACTATTTTGTTTTATTCGTTGTTTTGGTGTATGAATTTGTAACACAAAAATATATCCGATCTCTATTTTAATGCTTACACAAAATCCTTGCACTAAGATTCGTAATTAAAACTCTTTGGTGCAAATACATTCTCGAGATTTGATTTTTTTTTTTATGATATAAGAGGGCAAACGAGCAGCCGGAGCCATTTTCATGACTACCAACGCCCACAAACATCCGCATAGAGGCTATACAGATGCGCTGCCCTCCTTTCTCCTCCCACCTGCATGGACCACCGGCTACTTACACACCGCACGAAACGCTGTCACTTTACGCCAGTCTCGTGCAAGCGAGAGGTACCTCCCTGGTCGTGCCGGCCCAATTCGACTGCATGCAAGCATGCAGTGTGGCACTACCTCTTACCAATTTGATTGGTCGATATTTGCGACAAGGAGTTTGGCATTAGATTAAATAAATATTGTTTCACAAGTTGACCACCCTACTGATAATAATAAGAAAATTACGCTTAATTTCAGTCATTACAATGTAACATTTCTTATTTCTATTTTCGCTTAAATTATGTCTTTTTCTCGTAGTTCTAGTATAAAGTATAGTATGCAACTCCTGATTGAAGTACTAATTTATATCGAGGCCCATGAACCACTCGCGTCTCTCAGGATTCTAACAGTTGAATCAATCCTTAGAATCCTTCACTTGCTCGTGACTCATCTACGGCCCTCGCTTTAAATACGTTCTTTATTCTTTAGTTACATAATATATTATTTATTTATTATTTATTTATTTCCACTTGTCCTGTATATGTATAAGAAAATCCAACATTTCAGCACATATTTTCATTATCTCCAGAGAAACCTAACCTGCCACGAGGAACGCGGCAGCTGTCACTTTGCATTAGTGTAATGTGAGGTAGAAGTACCTTTCAGGTCTTGTTGTAGTATGGACTACCTCTTACTGAACTCCTACCTCTATACTCCAGATAATTCCTCTTAAAGAACTTTTTTAAGGGTTCCGTACCCAAAGGGTAAAAACGGGACCCTATTACTAAGACTCCGATGTCCGTCCGTCTGTCACCAGGCTGTATCTCATGAACTATGATAGTTAGACAGTTGAAATTTTCACAGATGGTGTATTTCTGTTGCCGCTATAACAACAAATATTACATTAAAAAATTAAATAATATGAATATTTAAGGGTGGCCCCCATACAATAAACGTGATTTTTTTGCTCGTTTTTGCTCGATGTTGACAACGGCAACAGGTAGACACTTGAAATATTCACAGAATAATAATAAGTTATATATTGTCTTTAAAAAAAATAATTAAATTAAAATAAAACAAATGTTTAAGGCTGGCTCCCATACAACAAACGTGATTTTATTCCTCGACTAGATTCCGCCCGCGACTCCGTCCGCGCGGATGTCGGTCTTCGCGTGGATGGATTTTTTTTTCTACGTATTTTTTCAGGATAAAAAGTATCCAATTTTATGCCTAGGATAATAAGGTATAATTATACCAAGTTTCATCGAAATCGAACCGTTAGTTTTCACGTGATGCCTGAACATACAGACAGACCGACAGACAGACAAAACTTTTTTTAATCGCATATTTGGGTTTGGTATCGATCCAGTAACACCCCCTGCTATTAATTTTTTCAATATTTTCAATGTACAGAATTGACCCTTTTACAGATTTATTATATGTATAAATAATGACAACGGCAACAGGTAGACGATTGAAATAGTCACAGAATATCAATTTATTATTTCCCTTTCGTTGGTACGGAACCCTCGGTGTGCGAGTCCAACTCGCACTTGGCCGGTTTTTTTGACATACATCACAATTAATATATTTCCATTAAATATTACAAGCCAGCTATTTTTATGTAGTCACGTATTCATAAAGAAAGCTGAAATATAACACAAAGCAAATCAACTATAATTCCTACAAGAAGCAAATATTTTACAAACTGCGTTCAGTTGACATTACAAAATTCTCTTTTGTGAACATAAATATTTCTCGAGCGCACGATCGTGTCTGACATGAAACATTTGCACTTTTGCCGACTCTGTTTTCTTTTAAATTTGCCAGATTACAATTTGGAAAGAGAGAATTAGGTTACGTAACAATGCAACAATTACGACAGACCACAGACTCTTGAGGTATGACACAAGCTCTTAGCACTTGAAGCGTCAGATGTACCGAGTCAAGTGTTGTCTCAGTGTCCTGGCGCTCAGGATACGTCACAATGCAACAATTACGACAGACCACAGACTCTTGAGGTATGACACAAGCTCTTAGCACTTGAAGCGTCAGATGTACCGAGGTAAGTGTTGTCTCAGTGTCCTGGCGCTCAGGATACGTCACAATGCAACAATTACGACAGACCACAGACTCTTGAGGTATGACACAAGTTCTTAGCACTTGAAGCGTCAGACGTACCGACTCAAGTGTTGTCTCAGTGTCCTGGCGCTCAAGATAATGACGCACTCAGGATCCTAAGTGATACGTTCTGTGAAAGCTCCTTACATACATAGATACTAGCTGTGCACCGCAGTATCACTCGCGTCACTGCAGCGACATCTACCGGGATGATTTGTCAATCTAAACCATTCTCAATTCCCTTCTGTCCAAACAAAAAAAATCGTCAAAATCGGTAGAGTCGTTTTCAGTGACATACACACACACACGAGAATAATATACCTATTAAGATAAGTACAGTCAGGCCGATTTTAAATGTTACTGTCAAAGTGTTATGAAACTATTTCATACCTAAAACATATATTTTGCTGATTCGAATTAATTTTATTTATTTATTAAGTTTCATACAAGCAGGTTAGCTTGTAAGCTATTTTCAAGACTACATATATAGGTACGCCCACAGACATCCGTATAGAGATAAACAGGTCCGATGCCCTTCTTCCTCCTCCCGCCTCGCACGAAGCGCGGCACAGCTGTCACCATAGAGTAACTTATATAGGCTGTCACCTCACGCCGGTCTCGTGTGAGCGAGAGGTACTTCTCCAGTCGTGCCGGCTATATTCGGCTACATGCATGCTTGCAGCGTGACACTACCTCTTCCTCACCTCTCTCTCTCTCTCTTTTTCTCTTTTTCTTCAATGATTTAAATGATACGACTTTATATATTTTTATGTTTTCCGTATGATATTGGCTGTCGTTCGTAAAGGAAATATTTCCAATTTTTAATAAAATTAATTACCGGGAACTATTGATACCTTTTGATATGAAATGCGCAGATCGACATAATATTTGTTATATTATATTATGTATATAAAAGATCCGCTGGTGCCTATATTTTTTAAATGTATAAATATTATTTATATTATATTAAATAACATAGTAATCATAAATCGTTAATCGAATCAAAATTCATAGAGCAAGAGCAAGTTTTTCACCTAAATACTTTCCGCATAAATTGGTTAGTTACACTTCATGCATATCTCGTGTAAGCGAGAGGCACCTCCCCGGTCGTGCCGACCCAATTCGGCTGCATGCATGCATGCAGTGTGGCACTACCTCTTACTCAATACTTATTTAGTTAAAAAGAAATTCTTGACATTTTTCAGTGTAGTGTTTGTATCTATACAATGGAATACTTTGTCTCACGTACCACACTGGAGGGAGTTACTCGCAACGACTGCCAGGCGAGTTGGACGTAAGCTTGCGCTCCAGGTTGTGTGAGCCAGTGACTCATCGAGGTAACACCGTTTACCTGAATCACCCAGGGTCCAAGATTCAGTGGTCAGGTATAAAATAAGTAGGATTCATCCGGAACGAAATCATCGGACCAAAAAAGGTTGGCTTTAACACCAACATCTTAGAAACTAAACCAGGAGTGTGGCACACTTGGGTGAACAGAGGAGCGAGCGCCAAGTTTCTCGCCAACTTTACCAAACGATTTAGCACTAGTTCAGAAATAAAAACATTTTCATTTCATTAATTTTCGACGAGGCAGCGAGGCGGCCTTGGGGTCGAGCAGTCTTATGTCGCGGATATTATCGATGTCGCTCCATTTACTGAGCTTTTAGTATTTTGAAGGCTGCGCCATTTGTGAAAATACTGACGCCATAATATCTGAGCATATTTGGGAGAGGCGCGCGATATTAACATTTATTATATGAGTTTATTATGTTGACTGTACACGGTATCGCGTATTGTGTGTACATATTTTAATATTATTCTATAGCCTTACGGTCTTTGTTATAAATAAATAAATATCTGTGATATCTGTGGACTTTACACACCACGTTAATCTAGCCCCGTGCTAAGTACCGTAAGGACTTGTGTTAGGGGGAAATAGTAGTTGGAGCCACTTGGTGGTACTACCCATAGACATCCACATTTTCGTAAGAGGTAGTGCCACGCTGCATGCATGTAGCCGAATTGGGTCGGGAAGGCCGGGGAGGTACCTCTCGCTCACACGAAACTGGCGTAGTGACAGGTGTGCTTTCGTGCGGTGTGTAAGTAGCCGGTGGCCCATGAAGGGGGCGTTATATGGTAGTATACTGTTAGTTAAGTAACGAATAGCTAACTATAATAGTAACCGGCCATAGCAGCTCCTAATATAATATACTAGCTGCGCCCCGCGGCTTCGCCCGCGTAAATTTCGATATCGTGGAAAATCATTCCATGGCATCCCTCAGGAACATTTTTTCGGGATAAAAGCTATCCTATGTTACTTCTAATACCTCCAAGAACATGTGTACAAAATTTCATGATGATCGGTTGAGCAGTTTTCGCGTGAAAGGGTAACAAACAAACTTACATTCGCATTTATAATATTAGTATGATAAGCTAGGTAATAAACAATATCGTAAGTGAGTTTGGTTTATAAAGTTGTAGCCGCAGCGCCGTTCTGTGTACAGAGCGTTAGTTTTGAACTTAAGTTTGAGGTACAATATAGTTAGTGCAACATATTGTGGTGTTTACAACTAGCTTGCGCGCGTGACTTTCTCCATTGTGTTTATTGAAGGGATACCATTTATAGTTACTTAGTTATTAGTTTATAGGTAGTTGTATTTTATAGTATGAAACAAATTTGTCTTTCGTAAATCATTTACTTAATATAATTTTTTTTTAATATACACTCATGGACATATTTAGGGGAACGCAAAAAAAGGTCGAATTACGGAAAATATTTTCATATTTTCGTACTGGCCACTATACCAATATTATGTATTAAAAAAAATGATGATTGATGACAGATGATTTTAAAAATAATTCTATTTTAAATTTCATTTGTTTTATTTGTTTATCTGCTAATTTCTGAGACACGTATCGTATGGAATTTTCGTCGTCTTTTGTTGTTTTTAACAAAAACTTTATTTCTGTTGTTTTTTTGACGAAAAATTGTCATTATTGAGTGAAGTGAATTTAATTCGATAAATTTAAGCGATAATGCCGGATCTCCGCGTTGCTCTGGTTTCTAAAGCTGTAACTTTAATTGAAAATGGTTACACTTACAATGAAGTGGCTCAAACATTACATGTTTCCAAGTCTGTGATTTTCCGCAATGTTAAACGATACCGGCAGACTGGAGAGTATACCAGGCGTTAAGGACAAGGTCGCAAAAGAGTAACAGGAGAGAGAGACGATAGATTTATTGTCAGCAGTGTTCTCAGAAACCGTACCTTGACTTCTTCTGAGGTACGAAACCAGCTGCAGGAAGTTCGACAAGTGATAATTAGTACCAAAACCGTCAGAAGAAGACTGAAGGCAGCTGGTATAGGGGCGTTCTTGCCTGCCAGAGGTCCACAGCTCACCGCAGGTCATCGAGTGGCTCGGGCCAGCTTTTCTCGTTTCCACCTAAATTGGAATAATGACGCTTGGGGAAAAGTTCGTTTTAGTGATGAGTCCAGATTTTGTCTCAAACCAGATGATGGAAGGACCAAAGTATGGCGACGACCCAGAG
>LUGF01047470.1:14196-27814 GCA_001625245.1 Calycopis cecrops
TATACTTCTTTAATTTGATTATTTATATTTAAACTTTTAAATGATTTTTAACGTTATACAAAAAACATATTTCAAGTTGTGTTAATTCTGATACGCCCATACTTAATAAAAGTATGAAAATTATTCAATTACCACAGAATAAAGTTAATAGTTGATCGGCAAAGTCAATCATATCTAAAAAGCTCGCGGGAGAATATTGGCGAGCGAGTATTTGCTTAAAGTTCACAGGCCCAACTTTATATAGCTAGGCTTCATTTTCACATTTTATTCATATAGTGCAGTAAGTTTAAGTTGATTATCATTCTCACGTCATCATCATGAACACGTTACGTTCGAAGTCTGATGTGGAAAATCATTACATTAATGTCTGCACTCGCCCTCACTTCTCTTGCTAATCTTAATGTGGAGACACAAGCATGCAGTATAACGACAAATTAAAATTACCCCTAATGTAATTTACTACTTACAATTGCTTACTGCCCTCTCTGTGGGAGTGAGGCCCTATCTCCAACAAATGCTCTTCAAATATTGATCTTTGACATGACGGAAACAAACGATGCCTATTTCTCTTTAAGCCTTATTACATTTGGTGGAAAGACCGGGGGGTAAGAACGAACTATGACGTTTCAGGCCCACAAACTCAACTTAAAGTGATTACCAAAGCTGCAAAACCCTTTATACTTTAAAATTAAAATTTCGACTAAATTAAAGTTAATTTTTAACTTGAAAAATATACTTAATATTTAACTTAAATTTAAGGTAATTTTTAACTTTAATTTTTACATTTGTTGTTAAAACAATAATATGATCTTGGTGAACATTAAATATTTAACGAAGCCAATCGACCCCAGATATTTATGCCACTAGTACCTATTATGATCTAATGTATCTACTGCATTGCTTAGAAATCAAACTAATGAATAAACTTTTCAATGGAGGCTCACCGATCAGGTCAGATCGACCTGACCTTGTTGCAATGCAGTAGGTACCTACAGTAGATGTGAATTCAACGTGTTAGTAGAAGCTTCAGAAAATATATTTAGTGTGCCGAAATGACGTTAGGCCCCACACATTAAGTATCATTAAATTAAATCAATGTCGTTTACTTGGCTTTTACCCTTATCCGTCATTTAAATTTAATGATGTCGTCATGAAATTACTAATATTATTATTAGACTATAGTGGATTTCTCTCCGCGATAGACCAGCTTTATGCCAAGAACTGTAAAGACATGTACCAGAGATACTAGACAACGGAAACGTAATTTTAAGCATGTTACATACATTTTATTAATTAGTATTAATCATAGAAATATAAAGTAAAATCAGAAATTCCAATGACCCGTATAATTGAAGAGGCAGAAATTCTAAAGTACAACCACTAGCGTAACACGTATGTCCGATACTTTAGTAGGTCCTTAAGCCAGTAGGTCGTCGAATGGATGATAATACTGAATGTACACTATCCATAACAATATCAATCCTCATGTAAAATATACGCGCTACATTTCCAAACTTCTATATTTTACACTGTTAAAAGTTCTTCGAAGATTTATGAGGTGTGCGAAACTTTGTACATTCAAATGTTACAAAATTTCTCATGGTTGAGAAGCGAAACTCTGTACTCACAAATAAACAAGGGCTTTTAAACCTCCTAAAACCGCGAGAACCTTAAAACAGGGTTCGGAATAAGTTAGCTATTTGTATCTGGACGGGCTTTCTAAATAAATTATTTTCTGCTGCGTCAAAATGGGGCCGATGCGTGTATGTAGTTTTCTGTTCTATGTATGCTAGGTACAATATAATTCAGGCCTAACGGATTTTATTTTTATGACTTTTATTGTTAGATTTGAAAACGAGAATGACATTTAATTTTTTGTATTTATTTTTTTACATTATATTTCATTGTTGTTTTTGGTACAACATACATAAATTCAGCTTTTTGTTTACTTTTTTAAGTCTTCGATTAAAAGGTTTATTATGATTGGCTGTAGAAATAATTAGTGCTAAGAATACTATGTTATAGAGTAGCGTGACATTATAGCATTAAGGTATGCATGCAGGTACTTGGCAAGGTTTTAAGCTTGAGACCTTTCAAACAATCCAAAGGTCACATAATACATTTAACATCCGTTCTCAGAGTTATGTTAAAGTATTAACATACGAAGACATTTAGTAAACATTACTTATGTTTAAGTTGAAACCTACGGCTTATTATACAAGGTTGATATAAGCGAGAGGCGTTAAATGCCACCACATATATAGTGTATCATTTCCAGGCTACACAACAAAAAATCAGATCAATCAGAGCAATAGTTTAGCCACAGGAAATTTTAAAGTTTTTTCTCACTTCGTACATGATGTACGTCAGCTGATAGCGAGTATGGGCCGACCGGGATTATTCACCCCGTGCGAAGTTGCCGTTCGCTTGTAGCCGCCGCGCCGGCACACAGCATGATTACATTTTTTCGTTATTTAACTTGTTTGAAAAAAGTATTTTCGAATACTTGTATTTTTTTTAATACTTTCGGATTAACTGTAGGTTATGTATAATAGTATATGTGGTTTAATTTAACGCCTCCCGCTTTTATCAACTTGTATAATTTTCGTCGACCCGTGACTAGTATTTCTATTATAGTAAGCCGTCGTCGGATAGCTAATCGATAGTTGTTTTTTACAAATTTTAGCTTAGCTATTGGATTTATGAAATCGTTGTCGTTACGTTTACGAGAGCATCGCTAAAATTGTAATACATCTACATATACAACATAACTAGCTCCCGCCCGCAGCCTCGCCCGCTTGTATTTCGGACTTTAGAAATTGAGTTATTATATAATATACACATATATACTATATACTATATACACTCTATCTATTATTTTTTTATTAGATAGAGTGATTTAACCTTCCTGTTGAATCACTCTATCTATTAAAAAAACCGCCATCAAAATCTGAATCGTAATTTTGAAGATCTAAGCATACCGTCTGTGTGTCTGACAGACGGTCGAAACGACTTTGATTTATACTATGTAGTGATTAAATGTTTCTTCTAGAAAAGAACCTATTCATATCTCGCAGACTGGAAAGGCAACTATAAAACTTCAGGAGTGGAACAGCAGAATGTACAGCGGAATAATGATGAAAGTATGTAGTTTTGTATAGACTAAGAAAAGAGGCTGAAAATAAATTATTTATTTATTTATTCATCACTCTTGTAAAACAGTAACAAAATGTATATTTACACTATTCGACGTGTAGTATTCCTTTCACCGTATCCGGTGGCTACTAATACGTAGACAGAGAATACCTACAACATTGTATTCGCTGTCTACGCTGCGAATATAAAGAAGAACTATTATGTTTAAGGATGTTATACTGTTGTTAGGCAAGGTAGGTTTCTCTCTTCTCTCTAAGGTTTCTTATATTTCGGCAACTACAACAGCGACGACCCACTCTTTCGCACACTGACCACATTTCGATTCACTGGTCATCTCTTGCTCATGGATAATGTGTCTTATATTGAACCCGAATATAGGGGAAGGTTGCTATGATTGGACCACTTAACTTTAGGACGTCCTATTTCATGAAATATAAAATGTATGATAAATAAATTGTGAATTTACCTAGTATATAAAATCGCGTCCCCTATACCTTTCAATCAATGCTCTTATACTAAAACTTGCTCGTGGCGGTTTTATTTTGTGGCGGCGCCTCACCCACACGCGTATCGGATTCCGATCAGTGGACCCTCTTTCCTCTTGATGGAGTTTTGATGTCATTCGTGGACCGTGCACTGCCATTGATTTTCCCGTTACGCCTCTATGGGGTTTCGCAAATAGAAATCTGTAATGGTTTTAAAATTGTGTAATTGCATATAGTTTGTATTGCCATAAATCTTTGTAATGATGAATAAATATTGATTTCTAGGTGAAAACCTCTTATAGACTTCTTCTTGACAAAAAAGAAGTGTTGAAAAATAATTATAAATGTACAAAAATTTAAAGGTAACTAATTTTAAAATACGCTATTTATCTACATAGGTCGATTTTTCAATAATGTATAGGTACTAAGAATTTTTGATGTAAAACTACTATACGTGTGCTCGACTTGGGGAGTAAACTGGCGAGTACGTTACAAAAATCACACAATGGAAGTTGCCAGTCTAATTCAAAATTCAAACTTGATCAAAGTGAAATTTTTTGAATTTAAAAAAAATAAATATGTCATTGATACTACGGTAATGAATTTGTTTAATAAATCAATAAATAAGTTTTACTTCAGTTGTGTGGTCTAAAGTACACTTTTTTGTTTTATAAGATGTGTGTATTGCGCTTGTTTTAGTGTGAAGAGCTTACGCTAAAATACATCAAGCTGTTGACGCTACAGAGCGTGTATGAAATATGCGCTAACATGCATATTGCATGCACTAAAAGCATAACTCTCCCGACGCCGTCGTGTAACAAAGATATAAATATTTTTACATCAGTTCACGTAAATAAAATAGATTTTTCTTATGCATAATAAAAATAACTTATACTTCATTCTTACGAAGAAACATGATTTTTTGTAAGTCTATTAAGTTCCATTAAATTTTAAATGGGTTTATAACGATTTAAATAAATAAACTTGCCTTGTTATGTTGTCGTCACAATTCAGTTATAATAGCCACTTCAAATGCTACCTCAAATAACATTAAGTAGATACAAACGAAATGTCTTCAAAGACGTACCGTAAACCTGATTCCTAACTATGTCATAGGACAGGAAACTGAAGAATCTGATATGACGAACAATAAGAAGAAGTGGCAAAAACTTGGTTATATTTAAAACAAAACAGGTCTAAGATGGGAAAAAAAGTTGAATTGTAGACTCTGCGTTTAGTAGTAGTTACAGTTTATTGGCCGACCATCACGACTAGTAGAACTCTGATGATAATTATGATGATTCCTATGGGTGAGAACGACGATGATGATTGTCGTATTAAGATGATTAAAAGCAAAGTGAAAAAAAACAAGCGATAGGAAATAATGGAGGCATAAAGAAAATTTCTGCTCAATGCGGTTATTTCGCGATCGCCGTGGAGCTCGCACCTAATTACGAAATAGCTTAATGGAGGGAGCGCTCATTAGCGTGGAGTGGTGCTTAGAGAGACATTTCGCTATTGACAGTGGATGTGCCGGGGTAAATTTGCAGTGAAAGCAACGTAAAGTCTAGGTTTTACCTTTACTTTGTGCTGAAATCTAAAGAAAACATTTTCTACCTCATTTGCAGGATTTTTACTCGTGGCTGTATTTAAAAGTATACCTCTTTGAGATATTTACAGCTAATATCCATTATAATAAGAAAACAAGAGTAATAAAAGTCCAAAGAGAAGAAAAATTAGTTTGAATATAACCCACAGAAATGGACAGCGTATATCATGCATGCGGATAGTGCTGATGCAGGATAGTGCAATAAACATTCCAAATGACCACCACCTGGCGTCTGGCGCCCTGGAGTAAGGATTCGCTATGAACACAACTTTCGCAAAAGTGGCAGTATATAAAGTAAAACCTTTCTATACCATTATTTTCGGAGAATTACTCCTTTGCAAATGGACGCAGAATCATTAATTTTATAGCTCGGTTTGCATAATAGGTTTGTAAGTTTCTTTTGTTAAAAATCTTCGGTGTGTCGGATTTGTTTATTACAAGCGGCTGATTTTGTGATTTTAACTATTAATTTAATTGTTGACAGTTTATTAATTTGACAAAGTCTTGTATTAAAAAGTAAAGTCGTTCTCTAGAAAATTCTACTCGATTTTTTTCGAACTCGATTCTTTTTTAGTAATGCGCCCAAAGTTGTTTGAAACGTCTACGGCACGAGAATCATAAATATGAAGTAAGTTTAACAAGTCCATGATACAAACAAACAAAAAAATCAGATAAAAGAGAACAAATAAATATCTTTTCTAAAAAGATTAAAACAAAAAGTGTTTTATGGGCTACCATTTCCTTGTTCCGTTCGGTAGCGAATCAATACTGTGAATACGAAATGAGACAAAACTGTTTCTTTTTTTTTTTTTTAAGATAGAAATTACGCTAAGGACTGAAGGTCAGTGCAGCTTCATCGATATGAGAGAAACTGTTTCTACTTCTGAGAATACGAATAGGATTATTACGATTTGCTTAAAATGTTTATTATATTATTAATTGTTATGTAGATTTCTTAATATTCTTTATTACAAACACAAATATCGGTCTGATATTTTTAAATATTAGTTATATAATAAATGGACTGTATTGTCTGTGTTGTTGTACTTCTCGATGGAATTTAAAATCATAGCTTGAATATATATTACCTATAATTTATGTGCTTTTTTTAAGAAATTTCATATTTTGGACACTGATTGAATTTTATTTTTTTGGTTATTTTTTTTGAGCGTCCTATAGCTATTTGTTCATTAAGGTGCATGCTGTATACTAGTAGTCGGTTTGTTTAATATACTTCTCATCAGTAATGAGATGTATAGAAATCATATACAACTGTACAGATATTTATGTACCTATTTAATTTATGAAGTTTTTACTATTCGCATATTATTTTATAAAGTATTAATGAGGAAACGGGGTATAGGGTTGAGAAAAATAAAATAAAAAATGTTCACTAATAAACTTAACGGCTGTACTAGAGCGTTACCTAATTCCCGGAGGAAATGAATGGAAACTTCCCTATTACCCGAAACGGCAATTTTTATTTCATCAAACTGAAGCAATTACTTTAATATCGCCTTGAGATTTAAAAGATGGATGCGAATAAATTAAATACTTTTGTGACGACTCTTATTTCCTGTTGGACTTTTAAAGACATTTAATGGAGATAATAATATTATTGAGATAATATAACAGGTATAATATTATCCCCTTATATACTCCTCCATCCAGAGTTTGGACCGCATTAAGAAGACCAAGTTAGTCGACCATGTGGAAATCCATCGCCTTGGTTATAAAAGAGGCCTGCGGCTACCAGTGGACAGGTAAAGTCAGATGATTATGATAATGATCAGTTTTCATCAACACATAGATATTTAATTTCTTAAGAACTACTGCAAAAGTTAAAAATTCAAAGTATATTTATAAACAGATTTTTTTTTCATATCCTACTAATTATTATAAAAGTTTGTTTGTTCTTTTGTTTGTTTGTTTGTTTGTTTGTTACTTCTTCAAGCAAAAATTGCCATACTGATTTTCATGTAGAGGGCAACTTGGATTAACACATAGGATAGTTTTTCATATTCTTAATTAGTAGCACTTACAGTTATTATAAAAAATAGCGGTACTAACAAATTGTGTCATTATAATTTTTAGATTTTCTTCCGAAACCAAAGGAAGGAAATACACCAAACGCCAGGATTAATATTTAATGGACCAAGTCACGATCTAGGGGGAAATTTTGCAACATACATAAATCTAGTACAGACCTTTATGTTTTTTAAAACAAGTGCCCCTAAGGGATTCTGTCCCTATCCAGTAACCCTATGATTACCAGATGGTCCCTTTTCATTTTTTGTGTGTAACTCTCTGTTTAACATCTGTCTTTACATATATTTGCAAAAAAAATGATTCACAGTGATTGTTAAAAATACTGTGTTTATTTTTTTAATTGAATTAGAAATTGAACGCGTCTTTTTAGCTATTAACACCCATTAATATCCGCATATAATATACCTGCCTATGTGGATGAATGTTAAATTTTTTCATGCTACTTGTGAGAGTAGGTATGGTGGCCCACTTGGCATCCCCAATTTATTATGTAGTAGGCAAACGCGTCGTCATAACTTTTTAATTTCTCGGCCGTTCGTGGGTGTCTCTAGGTACCAAATTGGATTGGATTAGACTGATTGCTTATCCCTCCCTTGATACAATAAAACAAAAAAAAATATGCTACTTATAATTTAATTACATTATTCAAAAATGTAAGTAAATTGTTAGGCAAAAGCGTATCTCTCGCAATAGGAGACAAAAAAATTAAATATTAAATATTTATTTCGGTTTCTATAATGTAATAAATATACATAATTAATATAAATTAAATAATTATCGTCAAAACCTAATAAATTATTTCAGTTTTACTCCCGAAACTGGATATTCACAGATCACAATCAAAATTAAAGATACATTTAATGTACTAAAATCTTTTTCAAAACACGACGTGTAATGATTTGCAATAGAACGACACAAAAACTAGCCCTACAATTTTATTTATTAGATTCGTTGTGACAAAAAAAATATACTTTTGACCCAAGCAATGAGGTTCCCTTTGGGCCAGTTAGTTACAGAAATCATGCATTTAAATAATAAATAATTGTAAATA
The DNA here is from genome assembly GCA_001625245.1 of Calycopis cecrops. Lineage (NCBI taxonomy): Eukaryota > Metazoa > Arthropoda > Insecta > Lepidoptera > Lycaenidae > Calycopis > Calycopis cecrops. Next base: position 22,547 of record LUGF01047470.1, read on the forward strand.
TATAAATAATAATATTATAATAATAAACATACAAAATTATTAAAAATAAATAATGCATTTATTACAATAAACGACAATAATAAAATATACGAGCATAACAGGTACTTGTAGTGATAAGAAAAATTGAATAAAAATATCCTTATTCCTAAATATAACGACAAGATGAATATAATAAGAAATATATTATAATAAACACTCGGGTTTTATTTTTTTTCACTAAGAAATTCATATAAACTTCAACACCCTATTTCACCCCCCTTGATTGAATTTCTTAAATCCTTTTTAGTGCTCACTTACCTACATCATGAAAGGTACAGGTGGTACCAAATATGAAGTTTCTAGGTACTGTAGTTTCGGCTGTGCATTGTCTATCAGTCACTCAGTAACGAACAGTTATAAGTAGTAATTATAAGATAGTATATACATATACTATCTTATAGGTTATAAGAATAAACAATATTTTGAAGTCATTGACATATCCGGATGCAGATTACATTGTGCCACAAAGAAAGAGATGCTACCGCGGGTAGACATGTGTACACTAGTGTTGCTCATATTATTTATTCTGATATACACTGATATATAGATAAGAATGAATGTTCGTACTTGCGGCGAGGGAGGGAGGAAAATGACATTACATTACCGGAGTTTAAAACACGACTATACTTCCGCTGCGCAGTGACGAAAGTGAAAGCTCTCGGTGTAGGCAGGGGAATATGGTAACATTGTGCTAAACAGCATGGCCGCTGTGACGCCGCATGCCACTACCTCGTACTAAAAATATATAAAATAATAAGTCACATTATTACATCTCATTTCATGGCCTCACTAGCGTCACACCATAACGACGACGCGGACGCTCACCTCTCGTCGACCAGCCGCCCCGCGCCTACTCCGCCGGCCGTCAAAATTGTTCATTCGTAATAAAATACAGCCTGTGTTACTTCCTCATGATGTGAAGGGATGGTTTAACCATTCCTTTACTCATGGAAGCTAACGGGCCCCGTAGGTGTGGGGCTGCTCGATACCGAATATCAAAACAATTTGTAATCTTTATAAATAATATTCGTAAAGATAACACCTATCTACTTATATTTTTTTTATAAATTTATTGCATATAATTTATTTATTACAATTTTTGTTATAACATCGATAATAGTCGAAAGGTTGAGATCACATAGCTTTACGACCTGGGTGGGGTTGCCACCTTTTTTTTCTTGCAAATAAAGTACATAGGCTTGAAATGGTAAGAAAATAAATTACATGATTTTCAAATAAAATACATTTTGTTTTATCTTTAATTTTAATTAGGTGGGAAAAAAAGTAGGTAGGGTAGGTAAGTAATAGGTACTGTGATGATCCTACACTTGATATCTTTATGGGGGCGTTTTAGTGCAGGTCCACCTATAATAATAACCTACGATTGCCTATTCCAGATATGTGATTACTTTATGACTTAATTAGAATCTTTGCCAATCTGGCTAAATAACTTGTTTATTTATCTACTGCAATTATACAACTTGTAGAGTAGATATTATTTATTCTCGGAAGTTACACATAGTACATTCATATAGTTTTTCTTAAGCTTCAGGGTTCTCGCCCCGAAGTCTTCTAGAAGAATCATCACAATAAAAATCCTTGTTGTCAAACTAGACACTCTTCGAATTCTTCATTCGTTTGAATCTAAAATATCTTCATATTAAAAACTTATCTATCGCGAAAAAATGTTCCTATGGGATGCCATGGAATGATTTTCTATTTTCCACGGAAACGAAATTTACGCAGGTGAAACCGTGGAGCGCATCTAGTACTTTATATTTTGAATTCATTATTTCAATAATTCGCTCTTTAATTATAGTCTATAAGCAACGTCAACGCTGCAATTATTATCATATTCTTAATTAGTAGCACTTACTGTTATTATAAAAAATAGTAATATAATTATTAGAATTTCTTCGGAAACCAAATGAAGGAAATACACCAAACGCCAGGATTAATATTTAATGGATCAAGTTACGATCTAGGGGGAAATTTTGCAACTTACATAAATCTAGTACAGACCTTTATGTTTTTTAAAACATCAAATAGTTTCTATAATATAAACATTAATTTATATTCCTACGCTAACGTAGTGCTAGACACACTACAGTACCTACTTTATTTCACTTTTCACAAGTATTATCACGCTGATCATCAGTGGCTGTAGCCTATTTGATTTTAATATGTAAAACTTAAGTTTTCGGTGGCATGCCTACGGTGTAAAATTTTAGAATCCCATAAATTTTTGATTGTGCATATTAGCTATTATATTAGTGCAGTATTTCCGCGTACTTTATTTTTCTCATAAAGTATATAGTACAAACATAGTTTATTATAAGGTACGGGTGGCAATCCTAGACGTATGAGTGACAATGTCTTATTATGTATACTTATTTGGAGGAATTTTGGAGTAATTATAGAAGTGTACTCCAAGGGAGGAATTATAAACTTGTATAATGTCAGCGTATAATATAATCTGTATCAGAGGCAGCTAAAGCGCAACTATTGGTTGATATAGAAAATATTTTTTTATTATTTAGTTTAAGGGAACGGAAGAGAGCATGGGCCTTTTTGTTGTACAAACAGTTTAGCGAACTTGGGACGTTATTCTGACGCGTGAGTGCGTGCACAAGTAGCAGCTACTTCCTCGCGTATAAAGTGTAAGTCCCGTACTCTATGGTGAGGTCGGGGCTCAAGGCCTTCCTCCTTAGCGAACTTCGCGAAGTCCTCCATAAACTCCTCCATGAGCACCTCGGGGATGTCGAATGGATTGATAGACGCCATCATACCTGGGGAACATAACATAGTCATCAACAGACAACGATGTACCCAGGTGATGCATCGTCTTTTTGTCTGCATAAAACAACTAGAAAAGACCATTTGAAGAAATTAAAACGATAAGACATTCCTGAAAAAATAGTGACTGCATGTCATTATTTTTGCACATGTGATATGCCTCCAGTAATTTGAAATTACGTAAATACTTTAAAAAGTGTAATGCGGAAATATAAAGAGATAAAATAATTACTTTTAAAATGTGCCTCGGTGTCGAAATTATGAGAAACTTTTGTATATTCTACAAATATGTTTTTGAACCCAATATCCTGCGCTAGTTTCGGCAATTCGGTCTCAGGATCCTGCAAATAAAATCAAAATGAAAAGGAGTGTAGGTACTTAATTAAATTTACGATTCAAAAGTATAAAGGTTATTACAATTGAATTTAAAATGATTTTTGTTAAAATGCACACAAGCTCCTCATTTGAACTATCAGAACGTGTTGTGTCTATACTCCATTTCACATAGGATAGGTACGGTGACATTTGATAATTTTGTTCCAATACATTATTTTCAGCAAATCAGATAAATAAAAACAAATTAAAAATCACCAATTATTTCCAAAGCAAATGTTAACACAGTGTGCCAAGTTGTACAGCTACTGAACATTGAGCGTAACAATGTCAGAAATAAATAAAAATAAGTATGTGTCACCATATTTTTTTATGGAGGATATTGAGGTATCGACGCCCAAAAAAGAGGCAGAGAAATGTTCATTCGTTGAGCTTTGATTCTGAGTTATAAGAGGTAGTGCGACGACCGGGGAGGTACCTCTCGCTTACACGAGACCGGAGCCCTGTCACGTTTCGTCCGGAGTGTAAGTAGCTCATGGAGGTGAGAGGAAATAGGAGGGTAGCGAATCTGTATGGCATCTATGTGGAAAATGGTTCCGACTGCTCGTTTGCCCAAAAAAAAGAGTTAATTTGACATGTTATGTGACCGTACCCATTCTAAGTTAAATGTATTAGGTACAATATAAGCGGAACTCACACAGCCAAAGTCATGGAAGGGCGATACGTGCGCTTCCACGTCCCGAAGCCACCGCTACCAGCGGGCAGACCGGCGGAGATGCCGGTAGGCGTCGTAGGGCAGCGGGGAACGCGAGATGACGAGGTGCAGGCAGTCGCCGCCCTCGCTCAGCAGGTCATACACTTGGGACAGGGCGAGCCTGCGACACATTACAACTTGCGGCTGCTTCAATTATTTCTCAGTGAAGACGACAGCTTACAGCACCATCAAAATCAAAAATTGTATCATTCTTTTATCATTTAAATCACAACATTTAATAAAATTTATATTTATTTTCGAAAAAAGTATAGTAAATTATTTTATCTACGCTAATATTGTAACATTCTACTTATGTTTTCAATACTTGACTTATAATAAGTACTGTTATAGCTCAGACAACAAAAAACTCAATTTAAGCAATTTGACATGATGTTATAATATCCAAATCGATATCGTAAAATCTCATTATAACACTGTGTGAGAGCGAGAGAGAGAGAGTGAGTGGTGAGAGAGCCTTATCTCAAAATCCTTAACAGCGCGCGCTCGCTCCTGATTGGCCCTGTGCGCGCTGCAGCTGCGCTCTCATTGGTTAGATTTTAATGGCGGCCAGTTCGACAATACACGTACGCTTGAATTTAATGTTTCGCAATGTTTTATTAATTGATTAATTGCATTAGTGAAGATAAAGTAGTGTATGCAACAGCATATAACACGGGTATTAAAACACTCGTTAACTATTTTGAAACTCGCTTCGCTCGTTTCAAAAACTCGCACTCGTGTTTTATTACCCTTCATTATACGACAGTTGCATAAACTACTATTTTAATTTGACTTAGATATAAATAATAAATAAATAAATATTTTAATATCTGTGGACACACCACGTTAGCCTAGACCCGCGCTAAGTACCGTAAGGACTTGTGTTACGGGTACTAGACAACGGAATATATTTAATGTTTTATAAATTTCAGAAGTTTTATATATTTAAGATTTTTATTATAAAAATACATATAACACATAGATAAAACATCCATGACCAAGGCATGGTTCATTCGAACCCGCGACCCCTGGTGCAACATGCTCCGCTTATCCGAGCCCTGTACCACTGCGCCAGCCGGTCGTCAATAGGTATAAAGGGCTCTATATTGGCTCCATATACCATAAGTTAACACGTTCACTGCGGCATCGGGTTAAATAGATCCGATGGTGTTCTTTTCCGTGGTGCGGCGCGAAAATTGCTATATCCTACGCTGGTGCGGGACAGATAACTTTGGACTTTGTAGTAATAAAAAAGAGACAGCTAGTGGTTTGAAATTGTGTTTATTAATATTAACGATTTATTTAATAAAAACGTATCGGATCCTATCAACCCGCTTCCGACCAAA
>LUGF01047470.1:29296-40860 GCA_001625245.1 Calycopis cecrops
TTCAACCCTTTATCGCTCTAGAAAAATGTTATGCATCGGAACTAAAAGACCCCATGACGCACCCACTGAAAGTTATTGTAATTGAGGTACGCAGTGAACGTGTTAAAATAAGGAAAATGCATGTAAATGGCATGGCACCGATGAAATCCGATCCAAAATTGTGCTGCGGACATGTGCTCCGGAGTTAGCACAGGTGATAACGCGTCTTTTCCGATACTCCTACTCTGTTGGCGTAGTCCCAAGCTCTTGTTAGACAGCTTTGTGCAGTGCAGTGCATCCGATCCCAAAAAAAAACGACCGCTCGGATCCATCCAACTATTAACATTATACTAGCTAACCAATTGCGATGAATAAAAAAAATATAAAAAAAATAAAATAAAAACGCCATAAATTTCCTAAAATAAATTTTACATTATACTGTTTTTGTTCATTGTGGTATTTTCTTAGGAACCCCTCTCAGGTGAAGGCCTCTCACAAAGATTGCCATCTCTCTTGGTCTTGTGCAATTTGAGTCCATTGTGGTCCTGTTATTTTCTTTATGTCGTCGTCCCAACGAGCATAGGGTCTGCCTTTAGTGCGTTTTCCCAATGGTCCTTTCCATAGTGTGATGGTGTTGGTCCATCTGTGGTCTTTGAGTCGGGCTACATGTCCCGCCCATTTCCATTTTTGTTTTTGAGCGTGATTGAGAGCGTTTATTGTTTTGGTCTTATTTCTAATATTAGTATGTTTAATTTTATGGATTTTCTTTATATTTAACACTAGCTGTGCCCCGCGGTTTCACCCGCGTTTAATTTCTAAGAAATCAATATAAACTTCAACACCCTATTTCACCCCCTTAGGGGTTGAATTTCTAAAAATCCTTTCTTAGCGGATGGCTACGTCGTAACATCTACCTGGATGCCAAATTTCAGCTTGATCCGTCCAGTGGTTTGGGCTATGCGTTGATAGATGGCTTTGTCACGTTTTAATTTTATATAATACTAGCTGTGCCCCGCGGTTTCACCCGCGTTAATTTCTAAGAAATCCATATAAACTTCAACACCCGATTTCACCCCCTTAGGGATTGAATTTCTAAAAATCCTTTCTTAGCGGATGGCTACGTCGTAACATTTACATGGATGCCAAATTTCAGCTTGATCCGTCGAGTGGTTTGGGCTATGCGTTGATAGATGGCTATGTCACGTTTGAGTTTTATATAATACTAGCTGCGCCCCGCGGTTTCACCCGCGTAACTTTCGATCCCGTGGGAATATCGGGATGAAAAATAGATGTTGGCCGATTCTCAGACCTACTCAATATGCTCACAAAATTTCATGAGAAACGGTCAAGCCGTTTCGGAGGAGTATGGCAACGAAAACTGTGACACGAGAATTTTATATATTAGATGTATACAGTGTGGTTCAAATGTCGTGGATCAAACGAATTAGGGTGATAGAGGAGATGATTTCCAGTAAAAAAAATTTCTACAGCATGGTCATAACTTAATTGTATAAAAAGTTATGGTCATTTTTGTTTTTTTTAAATAAACTACCGATTTTTGTACAATTTAACGAATACAGAAAAAAGTTGATAAAAAACAATAAAACAAAAGGTGTTGTATTATGACTAGATAATGTATCATTACAAAAAGAAAAAGAATTGCAGCTCTGGGTGCCAAATTTAAAAAGCAATTCATTTTTTCCCATAAATTTTGAAGGATTACAAAAAAATACTACTTTCTTTGAGAACAGCCTGTGAAAAAAAATGTAGTACGGAAAAGTGACCTTGTATTAAAAAAACTTGCTGATTTAATGCAGATTAAAATGAGATATTACACTTTAGTGCCAGTTTTTTATTTCAGGTTTTATGCAATTTTTTTTCATGTCAAGAAGCAAATTTGTTAGAAAGGAAAATTTGAATAAAAAATAAGTAGGTAATTAATAAACCAAAACGTTACCCTAACCGAGAGCGTTTACTCTACGCTCCACTTCTAACTCATTCATATTTCTGTTGAACCCAATTTGTTTTCCCAGATATATATAATGGTCTACATAGTCTAAAGTTATATTATTAACTATTAGGTTTGTTCTTGTGTGGTTAGTCATTACTTTTGTTTTGGATATGTTCATTTCTAACCCAACGTGCTTACTTTCATAGTGGAGGCCTGTAATCATATGTTGTAGAAGTGAGCTTGTTTCAGATAGAAGTACTAAGTCGTCTGCAAACCGGAGGTGGCTTAAGTATTTACCTTTTATATATAATCCTAAAGATTGCCAATTTAATTTAATAATTACTATTTCTAAAACCGAAATAAAGATTTGAGGGTAAATGGGGTCCCACTGCCTTACACCTCTTTTCACTGGGAAGCTTGGTCCGGCAGATTCCAGTTTTACTCTACTAGTACATTTATTATAAATGTTTCTTAGTACCTCGATATAATTTGATTGCATATATTGAGCGTTCAGACTAACCCATATGCTTTCGTATGAAATAGTGTCAAAAGCTTTCTGATAATCGATGAATGCGATATATTCTTGATATTCTTGATATTTTTCAATTATCAGCTCTAGGGTGTGTATTGCGATTAACCCCTTGTTTTCCAAAATTATGGAATCTATCGTTAACTGCCAGCTCCTGCGTTATTTAGAGAAACACCAACTTCTCAGCGACCGTCGATATGTTTCCGTAAGGGACGTTCGGCTAGAGACCTACTAACCTATTTAACGCACCGGTGGGCGGAGCAGTTGAAACGAAGGGCGAGGCATTGGCGGTTAGTCTGGATATAGCGAAGGCCTTTGATCGGGAATGCCATAAAGCCTTCCTTTCAAAGCTTCCCTCTTACAGACTACCTGTAGCGGAGTTTAACGTTAGGACATCTCGGCAGAACTCCAAGTTCCTCCGCCACCACCTAGATGTCGCCACAGTTTATAATTGTGAGTTTGAGGTGCAATTTATTACCCCGCACAACGTCATTATGATACCAGCGGCCCCAGTCGGTATTTCCGAACCGATACTTCTTCAAGAAAAGAGCTTACTCTTATTTCAAATGCCGGCAACGCAACTGCAAAGCCTCGAGTTTTGCAGATGTCTATGGGTGGCACTAGTTATCTCGTTTGTCACAAATCCTATTAAAAAAATTGTTCTCTTAAAGCCTTTGAATGTAAATCAATCTTCTTGTATCAATTTTTCATTATAAATACCTTATGTCTGTTATCCACTGAAGTGCAAAAAAAGAGAAGACATGATCAAAGAATCCGATGTACTCCTCCGGCAGGGGCTTCCCTATCTCGAGTTGCTGGAAGCGCAGGGGGCCGGAGGTGGTGGAGTACCGCTCGCTGGCGTAGCGCACCATCTCCGGGCTCTTGTCGGCGCCCAGCAGCAGCTGCAGGTCCGCGGGCAGGAAGCTGCTCAGCACCTCCGCCGTGAAGGAGCCGTCACCGCTGCCGATGTCCAGCACGCGCTCGTGCCCCGCCCCGCGCCAGCGCATGCGCCCGATATGCGCCTGCAGACAGCGCCGGCTGGCTGTATGCTGCATCTTGTTATTTTGGTTGTACGAGACGGGATTCAGATTTTTGAAACTCATTTTTACTGTGTTTATTACAGAAACAAGACTATCGCGCCAATACAAGATACTTCAGATACAATTTTATTTACAAGCCTACAGCAGCTCAATAGGCATTAACACTGTTCGAATAACAAGTTTGTTTTATTTGCACGTTAAATTAGATTATTATGAAATAGTGTTGCACCGATTATATTTTATTTTTTATTTTACCTTGCCGATAATATCTTATTTTATTATGTTGTAATCTTATCTTGTCGCAATGCATTTATGTTGTAATCTTATCTTGTCGCATTGCTTCTGGAGGAATGGCAGTGCACCACCAAGTCGAGCAAAAATGTGGCACGGCTGTACCATCCTTTTCTCGAAGCAATTCAGGCCAATTTCGATCACCTATAACTTCATAGTGGATAAAACGGGAAGCCTAAAATCATTCAGTATCTAAGCATACATTGTATATCTGTATTTCATTGTTATATTCCAAATTTCATTCAATTTGAACAAGTAGATTAAGAATTGGAACATGTTAAAGTTTCTCGATTTTGTCTCTCACTGACTGACCGATCATCAAAAGTTTAAGACACTTCTAGTAGACATAGAAGCTTCAAATTTAGAATACAATTAGTATTTAGTGTCTAAACTAAGAAAACAAAAAATAATTTTTAAATTCAGTCCAGCTTTCTAGATAAGCCAACTGCATGAATATCTTTGTAATCCCATATAAATATATAGGACTACAAAGTTAGATTTTCAGTCCCATTGCAATAGAATAACAGATGTAGATAGGTTTCTAGATGTATGAGGCAGAACGGGAGGGGTATAGGGTGGGAAAGGGTGTGTTACGCCCATGAAACTGAACAACATTTGCATAGGAAGTTATGTCGAAATATTAAAAAAAAAAACGATTTTCTATACAAATTCTTCTTATAGTCGTAGGTGTCACATTTCATCTTGCATGCAGCCGAATTAGGCCGGCGCCGGGAAGGTATCTCTCGCTGACATGTGGTGTCGCGTTTCGTGCAGTGTGTTAGTAGCCAGTGGCCAAGGAGGTGGGAGGAAAAAGGAGGGCAGCGCATCTGTAGAGCCTCTATGCGGACGTCTATGGGTATCGGTAGCCATGATAATGGCTCCGACTCCTCATGTGCTCCCCTATATCATAAAAAAGGAGAGGGGAATGTAACTCAGTTTCCTGGGCTAAAACGCTTTGAATAGTCCTTTGTGTTATGTTCAAAGATAACTTGAAAAATGATTGACGGAATGTACTAAAAACGAAAAAAGTAGGACTGAACTAGAACAAGGACTATATACAAAAGGAAGTGCGATCCCAATAAAAACATCCTGTAAAAAAACCAAGTCTCGCAGCTCTTTATTTTTAGCATAAAAGTTGTGAGATCCACACGTTTTAAATAAAAACATTGACTTGGCAATCGCATGATTTGAATGTTTAGTATCTATCACACCACACAGCACTTCGGTCCAGCAACCTGATTTCTCACCAGTCTTTCCTAATGAATTGGTTGCACTAGATCCCGTCACTACTTTTCAGTATATTAACAATTTTAAATACCCCCAGAGCCATGTTAGACTTCATTTTGTCATCCTTATAAAAATTATACATTTGTTATGGAGACGAGAGTTACAATTGCGTGGAGTGCAATGGACTAAACAAGTTAATATAATTAGCATGTATTACAGTACAGTAAGATACGTTGTGTTTTCAATTTTTATTTAAAATTTAAAAGATTTTTAATGTAATTAATTTAATAAATGTAAAGTAATAAATGTAAATAATTAAATTTAATTCAATAATAAAATATGATAATAACTTAAGACAGAAGGCTCATTTATGAGGGACTAAATAAATTAACCAACTTGGTATTACATGGATCTCACAACTTTTTATGTTAGACAAAATGAGCTGCGAGACTTAGTTTTTTTTACAGGATGTTTTTGCTGGGATTAATATTACTACGTAGTAGTAACAATTCACTGTCTTGTCATAGTTTTTTACTATTTTGTTCCAGTGACTGCTGCAACAAAAAAGTGCGATGAAAAGACAAATGTTATATTGGGATGGCATGGGAGTTAAAGTATGAAATTGCCGACTTGTACCAACAGAAAAAATTAAATTTGTTTCTTTATAATTTAACATAAGTACTTATTTAATCAAAATACCTTTAGATGGTAGGTAGGCTTTTTTAGGCATTATATACATTGCTTCCATCTAATAGGTCCAATCTAAAAGATCATTTATTCCTTTGCGATAGAGCTCTGGTGATCTAGATTCGACAAACTGTGTGAAACCATTTCGTACCTACTGCCTCCTGAAAAGAAAACTTTGATCACTATTTGTGTAGAAAATTCTCGAAATCACGAAAATAATGTAGCACGTTGGAGCAAGGTCTGGCGGATACCGAGGGTGACAAATGGTTCCTAACTGCAGTTCCTGCAGAGTCAGAACGGTTTCTCGTGCTGCGTGAAGTCTCGCGGTAACATGGAGCAATAATGGTGAAGATCGATTCAGGAGTCGGGGCTGTTGCACTGCTAGTTTTGCTATCATTGTTCGGAGTGCCGCACTGTAGACATCTGCTGTTATTGTTTGACCAGATCGTAGAAGGCTATAGCAAATACATACATACATTATTTTTTGGTCATCGGCCAAATTTTAAAATAAGGAATAAGACATCATTCCAAGAGTGTGTTTTAAATTTTATCGTCTAATTGTAATATTTTATTTAATGAAAATCGATTTGAAATGGTCCATAAAAATACATCGAGTTGTTGTTCTTACATGAAATGTATCGACTTCAAGTTCAGTGACGTCGGCCTACCGTGAGCCGCGTGTGTGATGCATGTGGTGACCAAGAAATATACAATATACAACACGGGACAAAGTAATTGTATCTCATTATTTCTTTAGTATTTTTTATTTAATAAATCGTATGAATTACCAATTCTGAATAAAAACTGGAGTTTATTATTGAGCAAAAAAAAAATCAAAATTTATTTGGAAAAAATATTATTTTATAGATAGAATTGAACCATTATTATATTTGCCACAAACTTGCACACAAACTTCCGACTTAAAACGGGTAAGGTTTTAAGTCGGACAAAGAACTTTTTTATTGAAATAGTGTTTGCGGTACGTTCGGTGGTCACATATCAACGCCTTTTTTCCTGCAGCACAATTGTTTGTCATGTTTCCGGGCGCGTTATTTATGGCCCTGCAACTATGGCCTGACCATTCCAATACTGGCGGAAACGATTTCTACGTAAATAAGGGGAAAACGACAACGATCGCGGATGAAATTGATATCAGAACGCGAACTGAATACTAAAAATGGCCGACTGATTTATTGGCGATTTTATCTACAAATATTCTTTTGGTTACTTTATTTGTGAGGACGCACAGACAATATTATTCATATGCAGAGATTCTTCTACACATTTTTACAATGATGATCACATTGAAATCTTTATTTTATGAACGTATAAGTTTATTGAATCGACTTTTGTAATGTGTAAAAAGAAACCCTTAACAAGTGTTTCAGCTAGACTTAGCTGAAAATTGCATAACATCAGTCCTTATGGCAACCTATAAGAGATATCCTAATTCCGTCATAAACATTATACATTCAAGGATTTCCCCGTGCATTCTCGGCATAGTAATCATACACATTCTATATTATGCCATTTCAAAATTAAATCTACTTTCAATTCTTCGGCTTATAAATTTTATGCCATTCCTTATAAATTTTTATGCACCAAGTAACGATAGTTACAAAATGTTACAACATAAAATATTAACGACTTTTTACTAGTTTATAAAGGACGTATAACATAAAGAGAACTTTGGCCGGCTCATATGTCATTACAGTTTGGTAATTGGTGAAATCTATTGCTTATGTCATACCGTTTTACATGTCGTGTATTTTATCTTCTATAAATATAACAAAACTGTAGAAAGCGTCATTTTGACTATGTCTTGTGCGGCTTTCACGCAAAATATTTTTGGACGGATTTTGATAACACTTTTTTATTTTATAGGTATTAGTCCTCGGTAACATAAAGGCTATAATTTGTCAATATATATACAGTGTGAATCTTTATAATGTGCACATATTGAAATGTGTGAAACTAGACCGAGTTTTATCGACAAAATAAAATTATAAAAATTGAAAAAAAATTATGTTAGGTTTTACAAGTGTTTAAAGATTATTTTTGACAACTGCGGGGCAGAGATAAATAAAACGCTATAACTTTTAAACTATGAGGCTGATCGCGGTCAAATAAAAACCAGAATCAGTGGTAACAATAAGTCTTTCTGATATATGAAAACAAAATACCACAAAATGTCATCTTCACGTAAAAAGAGTAACAAATTCGCAGGAAAAATTAACTTTTTTTGAGTTCATTTTCGTTTATCATTATTTTTCTCATAATAATCTCTAAACTTTATTTTTTTATTATTATTTCAATTAAAACTACATCATATTAGCTTTCTATTGTTAAAAAAATCATCCTTCTAACTTACACATAACGTTTACAACGAGCGGCTAAACATAGGCATTAAGGACGCAACTAATGACACAACAACTCAAACTCCGGTAAAGAGCCTTTTTTGAGGCCTTTCAATGCGATGGAATAATGTGATTTTGGGACTTTTTTTGGCCAATAGGATAGGAATCCGGGCTCCATCTAGGCTCAGTCGCTACGTGTCATTCGCCGCTATTACTACGTTCTTACGCTCCATTTAATTTGTTTTTCTAGTTAGTTTTGTTTTCGTTTGTTTGTTAAATTTGTTATCTAGTTTTTATCTCTTATAATGCCGCGTATTAGTGAATTTCCGGCACAACATATTGCTGACATACATTTTTACTATGAAATGTTACGACGCAGTGCTAGAGCTGCACGAGCAGCTTATGTGGCTGCCGTGACTCAGCTACCGTTATAGATGTAGCTATCGAACAAGCCATACTACGAGATTTATTTGCTGATCCCACCACCAGTACAAGACTTTTGGCTTTGCGATATGGCGTATCCCAAGTATCAGTTTGGCGCATTTTGAAAAAGGAAGTATTTCATCCGTACCATTATCAAAGGGTGCAACAGTGCACGAAGAAACAGATGGTCCTTCAAGGTGTGTCATGTCGGCTTGGATTCTTAGAAAAAATCGGGAGAATCTAGAATTCTGCAAGACAATTTTGTGGATGGATGAGGCTCAATTTACACGACAAGGTAATTCCCGCAATTTACATGATTGGTGCCCAAATGGACAAAATCCGAAGCTGAAAAAGCATAGCGGTGAATTTCTTGAAAATTACGCTCTGATGTATCGGGCGTCGGTTTGGCAACGCAGCTACATAAGCTGCTCGTGCAGCTATTCAAAAAAAATATTTTTATTTTTTTTGGTTTGAATTTAAAAAAAAAGTGGGATAAATAACATTTTTTCAAAATTATGCGACTCTTACTCACTAATTTTGCTATAGTAGTCACAAATTTTGGAATTTTTGTATTTTGTTTTTTTTATTATGTAGCTAATTAATTAGGATCATCAGAATTAGGAAACGGATCGAACTCCATATTATTCGATCCGAGAACACCTGCATATCTAAAAGAAAAATTTGTATTTCGGCAGTTAGATTCCAAAGAATTACGTTCTTCCAATAATCTTCTTCTTGAACTACCCATACACCACACTAAATACTTTAATTCCTCTTTTACTGTTCGATCAATTTTACTTTGGAACTCGCTGCCTACCCACATAAAACGCGCGAAAAATATCAATAATTTTAAATCTTTAGTGAAAAAACACTACCTTGCCTGTCAAAGCTAAGAATAGAAAATATCATAAGTCCAAGATAATATTTATTATTATTAATGTTGTTAACGCTATTATGTATTATGTATGTGTGTATATATATGTATGTTTATATGTATGTATATGTGTATATATTGATATAACGTGTAATATTATATCGGATATTTATTAGTACATTCATTTCTTTTATATAGATTTAAGTTATTGTGCACTGCCTCATATTAAGATTAAGTTTTTTTTTTTTTTCCTATATGTACTGGTTGCCTGGAAGAAATTACTGCATAGTAATAAGGCCGCCTTTGTGGACATTTATGTATTTATTTATTTTTGTGTAATGTTAAAATTCTGTATTGTACACAATAAAGAATATTTCATTCATTCATTCATAATTATTTCATTGATAACAATACAGAGATTTTCTTAGATTGCATCAAAATTTAAAAAATAAAATAAAAATGATAACAATAAATCTTTGATTATTTGATTTACTAACTTTGTATGTCACTTGGCAAAAAAAAAAATCTATGATAGTAAGCTTGCCCATTGCTTTAAAAACATGCACAGTTATTGCAAATTCTAAAAAGGTATGATACATGTTACATTTATGCCGATATCTTTAAAAAATATCAATTCAAGTTCTCGTTGACCATAATTTCTTAATCGAGTAAACAAAGGAATGTAATACAAAGGGTTACTTTATTTTGGTATTACGGGTTGATCCTTTGTTGAATGCGTAAGAGCAGGTAGTCCCTGTTGATAAGTCAATCAGCCATTTAGATAACGACCTTGTTACCACAACTTATTGTCGTATATCCCAATCAAGAGTTAAGGGTGGATTTTTAGATAAAGGCACAGCATTTTGGGGTAAACACTACTTGTGCAATAGAGATGGATACTGCAATTTATTTCTTATGTAAGTAAATCAGTTTAAGTACCCAGTTAGTGTTTTTAGACAATCGTCTCTTACGCATACCTACAAACAGGGGCATCGACCAGTTCCGGTATATCCATTTTTTACGCCACACCCTGTATAATGCTGCTGTCGGTATCTCGACTTGAAATACACTATTGTAGGGCAAAATAATGGATTGGCAATTCGGCTACGTAACATTACATGTTACCATGAAAACATATTTTCGAATAAAGGCAAGACAACGGCTGTCGGGTCAACTAGTGATAGATAAGATCATTTGGTGAGGAAAATTGTAAAGTGAGATTGTTTCGCCGATTTTGTCAGGTCTGAGCTGAAAGCGATAGTGGACAATGACATTGATATTCAAAAAAGTGATTTGAATGTATTTTTAATGTAACCTATTTGGAATAAAATATGATTTTTTGTAAAAAATATGTAACATGGGATATTTTTAGTTTATTACAGTTTTAGTTTAAAGGAGGGCAATCCGCATACCATTGAATCATGCAGACGTCTAAAGGTAGCGATTTGTCAAAGGCAATGCCAACTTTAACTTTGGATCCTCTAAAATACAATTATTTTTTTTATTTATTGGCTAGGATAATCGCGAAATTGATATCATAAGAAATATACAAATATAAATTTATAATTCTTATTAATTTCTCTCTAATCGAAATTTTTAATAAGAGTACTTAAAAAAATGTTTTTTGTCATTTTTACGTTATCATAAAAATAGAAAGTTGCGAGGTCAGGAAAGGGAAATAGGTGGCAATTGACTTCAATCCGAGCGATCAAAATTCTAACTGAATTAATGAGCTCAGATATAATAGGCACTTGAAGAGATTAAGTGTAGAGATACAAAAGAGTTTATCGTATATATTAGTATTAAAGCTATATAGATATTGTTTTAATTTTTTTAACGGACTTATTCCATCGCTCGTTCCCACTACTACTATTGTGTCATCCGATCGGCATGGGTATATTATACCCTTGGGTAAAATATCGTAAAGAAGAAAAACTGTCTCAGGATTGGATACAAATTTGATGGGAATAATATACAAGCAATTTCTATTTACTGACCTACTAAATGTCAAATATAAGATTGCATTAAGTTATAGAAGCGAAGTAAAGAGAGGACAGCCAAGTGAAACACAGCTTCTGTGCATATCGGATATATGTATGACGGCGCCTGACCTAATTAATAATTGAAAAACAACACCTGCATCACGCAGGTGGTGTTTGTGACAAATAAGTAATTAACAGACGATCTATATAAAGAAGGTTCACGC
>LUGF01047470.1:46730-61778 GCA_001625245.1 Calycopis cecrops
TAGGCGGTGAGGACCGAAGGATTATCGAATTAACGGAACAATAGACTAATTCGATAGTAACAATCGACTAATTAGTAGTAATCGCCCATCGCTAACATAGTTATTAATTTCAAATAACGGTATATTTCTCTGGAAGGTGAATATGTGATTAATATAGTATATAATATGTGTAAATAGTATGTATATTGTGACATAGATACCTCTTTGCCACAATGAGTATACTTTCTTATGAAAGAAAGTATATTCATTTAAATTTAAAATATTAGAATGTGTCGCTTTTGACACGTTCAATAAATTTTCATTACAAACTGGGGTCTCATAAGGAAAAGATGGGATTTGAGCAAAAGACGATGAATATGAGTTAGCCTAGGTCTTAAATAATTTTAATATAAATTGTATTTCGGGAAGAAATAAATAAAGTATATTCATAAAGTTTCCCAAGCATTTCATTTAAATTGCATTGGTCAGCCAGCTGGCAATAGTATAGCATAGGAAGTAAATATACATACATAGGTAGTAAGATTACAAATAGGTGACCCTGCGCAACTGGACGCTACGCCCCGACGAAACATCCAGCCCAGGCGTCACAATATTGTATATAGTATTGGAGACATAACTTAATAAATTAATTTAAAATGTTTTTTTAAGTTTATAATGTTTAGTACCTACTCGCACGCCGCATTATCTGGCGTAGTACACGATGCACTTATAACGCTTATATATAATACTAGCTGTACCGTGCGCTCGTTGCTGCGCCATTAACAGAATTGTCAGCATGGACTATCATAGCAGTATATAAAATTGCAATGAAGTAGCGCCATTTGTCGAAAATTGGTCATACCAACGTAGAAACCTTCGTGGGCGCTTTCTGAACAACATTACTAAAGATCATCACATTCTCAAATGCATTATGCATTACATTTCTAGTAAGGACGTACAGAGAAATATTCATTTTTATGTATATAGATAATACATTCGTGTGAGAAACAATGAAAAACACATACCTACTAAATTTCAACCCAATCGGTCAAGGCGTTAAGTAGTTAACATATCGACAGCAGCGCCACCTACCGGATCCAATTGTATTTTTTAAGCATCCAGAAAACCATCGAAATACCCATATAAAATTTGAACCCAATTGGTTCAGCCATTTAGAAGTTTACCCGTTTTCACATGGTAGGTGAAGCATTTTCCACTAGTAAAAAAAACATATGTTAATCTGTGATTATATAGCGTCAATATAGTACTTTTGGAGCCTATTCGTTACATACAAACACACACACTCACACACAAGCAAATCTTTTCTCTTTATAATATTAGTATAGATATATTATATTTAATATAAGAAAAATATACTTAATATTTGTTTGGTGTGAAATAATAAAATAGCGAATCATAAGAAGTCGTAGAAAAAATGTTGTTGTTAAAGATACTAGCTATAAGTGAGAACTTGCTGGTGTGTTAAAAACGAACCTGGACCTCTACGAGCAAAATTTCATGTTAATTCGTGAAGTAGTTAAGTAGTTTAATTTATGAGATAAGATAAAATGATTCCGTTTATTCATTATGGGTGTGAATGACATTTCATTCAGTCTCAGTAAAAATTCAATAATGGTAGTAAGAGGAATTTAATTTAATTTTAACGTTCATTATCAAATGACGTGAATTCAGTTTTAACTAATTTTCACTTCGATCACTTCATACACCCCTAATACGCTAAAAATATCGATAACCCGTCACACCACTACACAGTTCATGTCCGCCGTTATCGAATTTACACGTCTCAAAAATCCAATCGGAGCCCGTGAGCGGGAAATGTCACTGCAACAGAACTTCATAATACAAGTGCCGCAATATGCTGACGCTGCACGGAGCTCCAAACTAGATTCCCCGCCGCTGTGCTGGAATAAGGACCGCGACCCGCGGTGGACGCCATTTTTTATTGTTTCAATTCTGTTACAACATTTTCTTTGTTATTAAAATTTTTCTTCACATATTTCGGTTCACTGTCTCTAGTTTTAAAATGTAAAGTTGAGATGAAACATAATATTTTCAGGGTCTTTTGTTGACTATCACAGCTCATTAATATTGGAAGTAAGACATATGTAAATCTGTTGGTGATACTAAATTGAGATATATTATTACTTTTCTAAAGTGGAAGTTTAATTTTATATTTTAAAAGCAAAAGTATTTTTATTGTAATCCAGATCCATTTACAAACATTCGCATTTTTTAGATCACTATAATTTTTGAATATAATATTAAACGTGGCGATAAGGATATTAACATTCAAAGTTCTCTAAAGATCGAATGTGCAATGAAACAAAAAGGCTTCCGAATCTGAGATAATTGTCAGTTAGTTTCCAAGTGAATAAGGAATTGTTATCCGATTAGTACCCGTCTCAGTGGGCTCCGAACAAGATTAGAATCAAATTTAGATATAATGATTCTGATGGTGTTTTTTATGGTTTTTCTTTTTTTTTTATTTGTTTGTATGAATGAGAACGAACGAATGAGAATCCCTGTTAACTAATAGTAAATGGTTTTGACGCTAGTAAACGTTGCTTTTCTAAATTTCTGCTATACAGGGTTATTTTTTGGTCATAGTATTATTTATCAGTTAAGAAATGTCCAGTGCGTCTCTTATAAGCAGCAAGTCCTAAGCTATCTCTTAAAATACGTGACAGGGTTCTAGGTGCTATCCTTATTTCCCGAGATAAAATCTTTTGCTTTCGGACAGGATTTCTTTTCTTATTACTGCTTTGACCACGTTTTTCGTACGAATACTACGTGGACGGCCAGATCTTTCTCTGTGACAAACAGAGGAAGTCTCATTGTACCTATTAATAGCCGGTACATTTATATTTGACTAATACCAAGTGTATAGAGAGTTTTAAAAATTGCATTTGGCTCCATACCTACATTTTGTAATGTAATCACAGCGATCCTGCTCTCTTTATCACCACACTCCATTTTAATATCGCAAAATATTGTACAAAGTATTGGCGCCAAAATGATCAAACACAATTAACAATCGTATAAAAATGAAGATTCCAAATTTAAATGTGAGATTTTTTTATTATTAATAGTAACAGTATTTATGGCCAGACTAAGTACCTATTACAACACAGAAACCAAAAACACGTCATACAAACGATAATTATATATATGTATATTACAAGAAACGATCCTCACAAATGACCTGGAGTTTAGGAAAGTCAGTGCTAAGTGATGTATGTTCTCTCAAGAGAGTTTCTATTAACTAAATTAATTATACTGCTATTATAGTACCTAACACTAGGTTCCCGACAGCCGTTGTCTTGGAAAATATGTTGTCATGGTAACGTGTAATGTAATGTGGCCCAATTGTCAATCCGCTACATTATCCTTTAATATTTCATAATCAAGATACCGACTTCAGCTCCATCTGCCGGGCTGGTTTGTGAATCTAAATAATTCTTGGCGCCACCCAAACGCATGTGTTAGGTATATTTTTAGAGTAAATAATATATATAGCTATTGCATAGCTGCCTTTATATTTATAATATTGGTTGTTGAAATACACTTACAATATTGCAATGTCGGTTAAGCATACTTAGAAACTTTCCACTAACGTAGGCGCCAGTAGAATAATAGGTCATTAGTACAGACATGGCCCGATATCACTTGGGTGGTGTGAGCCTATTGTTAAAACCAGTTATTTCCGCCCCTATGAATAGCGAGCCAACTTTCTAAAATGTAATATTAACATTTAAAATATAATTTTGTATTCTGGAACAATAGAACAATCGCATCGTCTAGACAGCAGGTGTACAAA
The DNA here is from genome assembly GCA_001625245.1 of Calycopis cecrops. Lineage (NCBI taxonomy): Eukaryota > Metazoa > Arthropoda > Insecta > Lepidoptera > Lycaenidae > Calycopis > Calycopis cecrops. The sequence goes on from LUGF01047470.1 coordinate 50,548, forward strand.
ACACAAAGTATTGGCTAGACAGAGTTGTTTACTGTATATGGTCGTAAGAGGCCACGTTAGGCCTACAACCACTGGGTGGGGATTCAGTCTTGTTTGAAACATCAATTCGTGCGGACCTATCCTCAATACTCTTAAGTCAGCAAAGTTATCAAATCTTAGACAAGACGCTGTCCAGATACGTATTTATTCACGTAGGCACCGAGACCGTGCTAGTCAGAACCAGTGTCGATCTGGTATATCTAACACAGTTAAGTATATTTATTTATACAAATGATAATTGCTGAATATTATATTGTAATAGTACTTTGCAAGTATTTATATATAATTAGATAATGTTAATATCAATGGTAAAATGCTATGCTGTGGTGCGGGGTATAGCTATAATATTATATTGTGACATTCTATACTACATTATATCATAATAATGTTTAATTAGATTACCATGCTTAATAAAGAATGTTCTTTGTACCACCCCTACCCTACAAAGTACATTACAATTATTTATCTTTTTAATATTGCTATATTACTTATGTGTGGATGTTTAGATTGTTAATAATATCATAATTAAAGGATTCTGTATTACTTATGTTTGGATGTTAGATTGTTAATATCATAATTAAAGGATTCTGATATCCTTTTACCTGTTGTAACTTTTGGTTACTTGAATTGTATATTGTGTATTAAGCACACTCACATGGTGGTGTGTACCTAGCTACAGTATTGGGTGCCTACCAGTTTTCTTGCCAGTTCTTCCTGGTCAGGGCTAGGGTTGGAACTGGTAGTAAAGATTGAGAAATATTGAAGTAAAGTACAGTTGCTTAATCAAGGTATTTTTATTAAAACCTTTTAGAACTACTGAGTTGTATCTTTTATAAAACCCACATATGCTTAAAACCTGACAACATATATATAAGAATCCAACCTAATATATACCTAGATAGTAATATAATATAATCAAATATTAGAATCAGTAGGAAATATGTAATTTATTAGTAATGAGAAGGTAGATGGACAATAAAATATCATTTTATATTGCTTAATCTCTAGATTTGCTTACTATCTTTCACATCCAATTACTAATATTCTACTTAATATAACACATGCAAACGAAAATCATTCAAAACGGTCCTGCCGACTAGGAGGAGTTCAGTGACATACACCTACACAGGAATTATATACTCGTATAGAAACATAATGAATTGAGTTTAAGTAAACTATAGGTATGCTATTTTAAAAACACCGTAATTTATTAATATCATTGTTCAATTTTATAGTTATATACGACTGAATTTTGCAGCATTTACATAGTTACTTTTTGTAATTCATTACAATTTACAAAGCTTCTTTTATGATTTAATATGTTTCAGTTTAATGTTGACTAAAAGTGACTAAAAGGCAAAAAATACAATTTAGTAACAGTACAGCCCGTGCGATCAGAGGCTGCCGCGACGTGGAATATCCGCAGCGACGTGCTCGCCTCGTGGAGGCTTATGGCGGATACGATTTGTAGGAAACCGTTTTTGAATAATCAAACGCGCTTCAAACGGATTACGATAGACTGGAACGTAATAGAATATGCAGATTTGAAAAACGAACGCACGCTATAAATATCTTTTTAATGTTTCTTTTTTGATGCCAGGGCTAGTTTGTTCAATGCATTGGCTGTATATTACAGTAGAGAATTTGAAAGATTTAAAACTGGAAGTTTTTCGTTTGTTCCTCGTGTTACAGCAGAGAATACTAAATCTTATAAGTTGGAAGTTTTTTGTCGTGATTAATTTAGATTTAAAACTGTGTGTCCTGTTGCTGATAGATCCGGGGCACTTCACCACAGCGGCCGAAGGCTCTCGCAGTAGTTTTTAGTCGGTAGGGGCCCCGTACCGAGTCCGACACACCCTTCCGCCTTACCTAGGGTCGGTTGGACGGTGCCCAAAACCATTTTCCCTGCGACAAAAAAAGGCTTGAGGAAAGAAAGATAGTAAGTGGCGATTGTTAAGTTAGTTAAGATTGTTTGTTGTAGCTGAATTGGACAAACACGACCGTGGAAGTATCTCTAGCGTACACAACACCGCCACAACGTGACAGACATTACATCCCATTTCATTTGCTAATAAAATACACTTTCATGTATAAAAGATGTTTTAATTGTAGTGAGTAATGACATCAAGTTATGCTAATAATTTATACAATGTAAACGCATTTTGAAGATGATTGATTTAAATGTATTTTAAGAGCGAATTTATAAGAGGTTACTCAACTATTTCTTTCTCGCTTCTGTATTTAAAAATTGTATTTAGAATAAAAGTTATAATACTAGAAATGGTAAACAAAGTAATGGTTTTATACACATTTTTTCCCAATACCTCAAAATATATTATTTATTATTGATATAACGTTAAATGTTATTATAAATAATAAACAATGTTTTTAATATATTTATTTTACTGTTTATTCTTAATATTATCGAAACATAAGTTTTAATATTCATGGCATAATAACTTGAAAAGGAGCCTTTACTTCGCAATATCCTTTACCACATAATACTTTTTTAGCAACTTTTATAATTTATTAACTCAAAGGATTGTAAACTTTTTGGTCTCCTATTGAGAGAGATACGCTTTTGCTTCCTAAAAGAATTACATTCTTTGAAGAGTGTAATTAAATTATGAGTAGAACATCTGTTATGTATTTTATTTTTTGAAGGAACAAATAAGGGATTGGTCATTTGGTGCCTAGCGACGGCGACTTCACTCTGACCCCCAATGGGACACCGAAGTCTCATAAGCAGTATGAAAAACTGTAGCATTAATAAATGCCGATATTTATGGACGCCAATAGCCAAAAAGGCTCGTTCGATATCCAACACAATCCTACTAATGTTACAAATGCGACAGTTTGTATGTTTGTTTGTACGTTCATGCGAAAACTGTTGAATCGATTTTCATGGAATTTGGCACACATATAGAGAGTAACTTGGATTAGCACATAGGATAGTTTTAATCCCAAAAAAATGTTTCTATGGGATGCCATGGGATAATTTTCTATTTTCCACGAGATGGAAATTTACGCGGGTGAAACCGCAGGGCGCGGCGAGTGAAAATATATATAAAAACAAATTTATATTTTGCTTATACTAAATTAAACACAGTATTTTTTTGCTCTATGAATTATTTTTCCGCCATATTTTCTACTTTAGTACGAACGAAATGTCGAATCGTGAAGACAAATGTTGTGCACGGAATGCATTAATACACAAAAACTGAAAAGGGACCATCTGGTAACCAGGGGGCAACTGGATAGGGGCATAGAATCCCTCAGGGGCGCTTGTTGTAAAAAATATAAAGGTCTGTACTAGGAGGGTGTTAGATTTATTGTAAGTTGCAAAAATTTCGATTTTCCCTAGATCGTGACTTGATTCCACTGAATCAGAATTCTGGTGTTTAGTTACAATGTATGTATTTAAATTACTGCCGCAGCTGAATTGGGCTTAGCACGACCTCGACGGACCTCTCGCTTTCGTGTAAGCGAGAGGTCCGTAGGTCTCGACCGGCGTACAGTGACAGCTGTGTTATCGCGTTTCGTGCGGTGTGTAAGTAGCCTGTGGCCTACGAAGGCGGGAGGAGAAAGAAGGATAGCGCATCTATATAGCACATATGCAGATCCGATTGCTGTTTTGACCCCCATATGGTACATAACCATAAAAAAATGTGTCCATATCGGGTAGGTCTTAGAATGGTCAAACATCTACTATTTCATTCATTCATTTAGATAATATTTTCACGGGATTGAAACGTACGCGGGTAAAACCGCGGAGCGCAGCTAGTAGGTAGGTATTATATAAAAATATTATCTCATTATTATTATCTCCATTAAATGCCTGTAAAAGTCCAACAGGAAATAAGAGTCGTCACAAAAGTATTTCATTTATTCGCATCCATCTTTTAAATCTCAAGACGATATTAAAGTAATTGCTTCAGTTTGATGAAATAAAAATTGCCGTTTCGGGTAATAGGGAAGTTTTCATTCATTTCCTCCGGGAATTAGGTAACGCTCTAGTACAGCCGTGAAGTTTATTAGTGAACATTTTTTGCTTTAGTTTCCTCAACCTTTTACCTCATTTCCTCATCAATAAATTCTTAATAAAATAATATGCGAGCACTTGCGACTTGATAAATGGAATATACTTTTATACGATTTCTACTAATGTATTAATATAAAAAATATATTAAATACAACCGGTTTCGATGAGTTAAACATCACAGATTCACTTGATGAGTAATCCAAAACGATTTGATTGTCTTAATCTTGTGTGCGTGTGGATGTCACTGAACTCCTCCTAAATTATGACATGACTGGACCGATTATGATGAAATTTTTTGCATGTTGAAGGGGATTTAAAAATAGTTTATATTCACAAATAAGGCCGCCAGATGGCGCTGCAGTCGATATCTCGAATGTACAACATTGTAAGATAAAGTAACGGGTTGATTAGTAGATTGTTAACCCAGGGAGCAAAACACAATTTTTCAGGCGAGAGTGTTTTTTGAATCCAGAGCAGAGCGAAGGAAGCTAGAGTAGAATCCCTCGCTGTGCTCAGGATTCTAAAGTAGAATCCTGAGCACAGCGAGGGATTCAAAGTACTGGAGCTTCAAAAATAGTGTTACTCCCGAGGTAAACACTCTACTTTTCATCGCCCTCTATGAGAAAATGAGTACTGCAACTAATCATTTTTATAACATTGTTAGCGTCCGATACAATACTCTCTGGTGTTAATTTATATTCATATTCACTACTTCACTGAGATGTACTCATTTTCAATTAATAAGTAAAATTACAAGTTTAAATAATTTAATAAGAAGCGCCAAAAAAAATTTCAGCGTTTTTTTTTAAATTCGCCAACGAAGACATATTATTTTGCCATAAAGCCAGCGATTTGTTCATACAATGTTCGAAATGGTGTGGCTACACGGGTGTCATGGCCTCATGACATCAAGGTCACCTTGACGTCATGACTCCATGACACCCGTGTGGCCGGATAGTAATTAATTTCTTATCTGGTCATTGGGGCTTTGACACACGATTTTATCCACGTTCCAAATACTAATCACTGTCCGTCCCTAGGGAGCAAAGAGCTATTTTGCTCCCTGTTTACGAGGATCAAACAGCCTCTTTTCGAATAGATGTGATGAAAAAAATTTATCCACATTGTTATACGTTACCATGACAATATATTTTCCAATAATGACAAGACAACGTCTGTAAGGCAGATATTTATTACCTCATCTAAGGTAGATATTTATTACCTCATAAATTACTTATTATAAAAAACTATAGATACTATTAATTATTCAGGTTATGATTTGAAATTCCATCAAACAGTGACAATTCATCAACTATTTAATTTCTACATACTTTAAAGTAGTGGTCCATCTTGGTGTTTTGCAATAAATAATATTAAAAACTCCCATGTTTTATAGTAGGTAAATAATAGAATAAACATTTTAAGCATATCGTAATAATCCTATCCGTATTCTCAGAAGTAGAAACAAATTTGTCTCATTTCGTATTCACAGTATTGATTCGCTACCGAACGGAACAAGGAAATGTTAGCCCATAAAACATTTTTTGTTTTAATCTTTTTAGAAAAGATATTTATTTGTTCTCTTTTATCTGATTCTTTTGTTTGTGAGCGTTATGGATTTGTCAAACATACTTTATATTTCTGATTTTCTTATCACGTTTGTGTCAAACAAATGTTGTATGTAAGAAAGAACATTAGTGAATTCAGAACCAAAAATGATAATCATAACATAAATACGAGAAACAGGCATAAATTAGACATACCATTTCATAGACTTAGTAAAGTAAAGAATTCCTTTCGGTGGCAATGTATACGCCTCTACAATAGGATCCCAGAAAGCGTCCAAAAACTTTCGATTAATTTTAAAAAGGTTGTTAAAGAGCGTTTGCGTGGTAAGGCATACTATAAGGTAACAGATTATATGACAGATACCACATCTTGGGATTAGTACCCTCCTCCTAGGCTGTTTCTGTACCATAATTTTTGTAAATTTAGAAATTGTATTGTATTATATCATTAATAATATGCAAATGTATTTGTATTTTTATATTTTTTTTAATCTTACATATCACAACATGATGATGAACTCAGGACAAAGCTAGGGTTGAACCGGTGGTAGATTTTATTGTTGACGTTCAAAAAGTAATTCCTGTAATTCTATTTTGAATAAAAAACTTTTTGATTTTTGATTTGATTTGATTACTAAAAAACCGGTCAAGTGCTACTCGGACTCACGCATGAAGGGTTCCGTACCATCATTGTCATCATACAGTAAAAAATTGCTTAAAAATACGTTTATTGTATGAGGATCCCTCTTAGTATTTTCATTCTTTTATTTTTAGTATTAGCGGCCAAGGAAGTAGGTACATAATCTGTGAAAATTTCAGCTTTCTAGCTATGGCGGTTTATGATACAGCCTGCTGAACACAGAAAGACAATGGAGGATCAATAATAGGGTTCCGTTTTTACCTTATAGGTACGGAAAAGAAACGAGATCGAAAATAAACATCGTGTATAATTTTCTAATGAACGCCTAGGTGTACAAGAATTTATCAAATAAATAAACAGTCCACTGTTAAATAAATAGTTAAAATCACATAATCAACCGTTTTTAATAAATAAATCCGACAGTCTGAAAAATTTTCAACAAAAAGAAACTTAAAAACCTATTATGCAAACCGAGCTATAAAATTAATGATTCTGCGTCCATTTGCAAAGGAGTACTTCTCCGAAAAGAATGGTCTAGAAAGGTTTTACTTTATGTACTGCCACTTTTGCGAAAGTTGTGTTCGTAGCGAATCCTTACTCCAGGGCGCCAGACGCCAGGTGGTGGTCATTTGGAATGTTTATTGCACTATTCTGTATCAGCACTATCCGCGTGCATGATATACGCTGTCCATTTCTGTGGGTTATATTCAAACTATTTTTTCTTCTCTTTGGAATATTATTACTAATGTTTTTCTTATTATAACGGAAAATATCTCAAATGTACTAATATATATTTATGATCACGTTAGACGCACAGTTTACAGAAATACTTCTTATTATTAAAAAATATGTAATTAAAGATATCTTATAAACTCGGGTAATTTTAATTGTAATTTTATTTTATTGATGATATTTTTGGAGCCTGTGCATATAGGTAACATTGATGTTCCTGTTTTTATAGGTTGTGTTTGTGTGTGGGAACATAGTCCCTTGTCAAAGCCAACTCCGTGAGGTGAAATTTAATGTCATAATCAAATCCAAAACACCTGAAGACAACAAGATACAATAATTGCTTTTGCGTTATTCGGAACAACTAAATAATTATAAGCCTATGGATTTTTAACTATTGATAAGGATCATTACATCACTACATAGTATAAAACAATGTAGCTTTACGCCGTTAATTGTGTGCTTAGATCTTTAAAACAACGCAACATATTTTGATGGAGTTTTTTTATAGATAGAGTGAATCAAGATAAATGTTTATAATATACAGTATAATAACTTAGTTCGAAATCTAAGCGGCGAAGCTGCTAGCCAAAGCTAGTTAATAATTATAAATTACATTTAAGAAGAACGAAAAACGTGGTAATGTAGTGGTCACTTTTCTTCGGTTATATAACATTTACCCGTAACCTTATATTATTCTTTGTAGTGGAGGTAAATGAAGATCCCGTAAATGAGGTAGAAAATGTTTTCTTTAGATTTCAGTACAAAGTAAAGGTAAAACCTTGACTTTACGTTGCTTTCACTGCAAATTTACCCCGGCACATCTACTGTCAATAGCGAAATGTCTCTCTAAGCACCACTCCACGCTAATGAGCGCTCCCTCCATTAAGCTATTTCGTAATTAGGTGCGAGCTCCACGGCGATAGCGAAATAACCGCATTGAGCAGAAACTTTCTTTATGCCTCCCTTATTTCCTATCGCTTGTTTCTTCAATTTGCTTTTCATCGTCTTCATACAAGTATCATCATCGTCATCTTCACCCTTACGTATCATCATAATTATCATCAGAGTCCTGCTAGTAGTGATACAATGTATAAACGACTACTAAACGCGGAGTCTACAATTCAAATACAAGACCTGTTTTGTTTGAAGTATAACCAATTTTTCGCCACTTCTGCGAGCTTATTGTTCGTCATATCAGATTCTTCAGTTTCCTGTCACATGATGTAGATAGGAATCAGGATTACGGTACGTCTTTAAAGAAATTTTGTTTGTATCTACGTAGTGTTATTTGAGGTAGCTATTTTAACTGAATTGTGACGACAACATAACAAGACAAGCTTTTCTTCATGAAAACATTATCTATTAAAATTTAAAGTAAACTTACGAAAAACTATCTTTCTTGGTAAGCATGAACAGTAAGTTAACAGCTTGATGTATTTTAGCGTAAGCTATTTTTTCAAAATAGCAATACAAATGTACCAGCACTTACACAATTTTAAAACCATTACCGATTTCTATTTGCGAAACCCCATAGCGGCGTAACGGGAAAATCAATGGGAGTGCACGGTCCACGAATGACATCAAAACTCCATCAAGAGGAAAGAGGGTCCACTGATCGGAATCCGATACGCGTGTGGGTGAGGCGCCGCCACAAAATAAAACCGCCACGAGCAAGTTTCAGTGGATAAGAGCTTTGATTGAAAGGTATAGAGGCGAGATTTTCTATACTAGGTACATTCACAATTTATTTATCATACATTTTATACTCATGACGATGGAAAAATGAGAAAATTCTTACAATTGAGCAACATTTTTACAAGAAAAATGACCCTATTTATGCTCAAAGCTCTAAGAAGCGTCCCATTTAGTCGACAGAGTGCAACGTGGGCATTATCCGACTTCAGTGATGGTTTGGTGGGGTCACGGAATAGATAAAAGAGATTGGAAAGGAAATCATGCTTGAATTGTATGAAAACCAGTGTCGCCGTTTGTCTCCCCACTCTTTATTTTACTACTAACGCAATCCAATACGTACGTGCATTTCGCACACTTTATGCAGAAATCACTTAGAACCTTAAGTTACTATTGGTTCACATACTAGAGCAATTTCTATAAATAACGTGCATTTGACAAATGCTTGACACGCATAAAAACAACACATATATAACTAGGGTTGCAGTCGACTATTGATATCGATAGAAATCTTTAACACGAGATGAGAGATATAAATGTTTGTAGATAAAAAGGTAACACAGGTAAAAAAAAGATTTAACTGCATATAATTGTATATATTTATATACAATAAGTATTCTAAATATTTTAAGTGCTATTTATTAAATTATTGTTCCCGAAATAAAATGTATTTATTAAGTAACACCCGTTTGCTTTCTTGTAAATTAGAATTTTTCAAAATAAAGAGCAATCTTACATTCATATATTTTTCTATAATAGCTTTAGTTAAATCTGTTACATGGCTAGCTGTAAGATATAATCCAATCTCATGATAACAAATATTGCTGAATAATTGAGACCCGACAAAATTGCGTAAGATTTTTGATGTCGACATATTTTTGTTAATTTGTCGGAGACTATCAGTGTAAATCTTGATGACTGCTTCTGAAGTTTTGAATTTGTATTAAATCTTTCGACGAGTATAATAGTCCACCCTTATCTTTTGCTAAAATAAATCTATGGTCAGTATTTATTTCATTACTTAATAGCGCTCCAATACAAATATGTACCTACTACAATAAATTTTTTTCATCACAATATGAGTAATGTAACAAGCAATATGGCTATTTATCAGGTTACTAAATACTGATATATTTTGGAAAAATAAACTTATGTCTTCATCGTCATTTGTTTCAGAGATTATTTCATCTTCCACTAAACCATTATTAGTCGTTTTATTTATACGTACTATAGGCGAAGATGTGCAATTAAGTATAGTGATATTTTCCAGGGCCGTGCAATTACCATTATCGAGAGACTTTAGTTCTACATGAACCAAAAGCTTTTTGTATGCTGCTTTGAATTGACGGGCTGTGGGATTGTTGTTGCATCCGCCATGAGATCTAATATTCCCAAATAGCATCTCGAGGCGATCTTGGCTTATTTTGTACATAGGCAGGCAATTTATCGAATTTTTTATCGAATAAGTCACATTACTTATTCGTTGCCAAGGACTTCCCAAAAACAAAGCCCAAACCATGCGATGCGTCTACTCGTGAAAGTATCGTCTCTATACAATACACTACGCGCTATCTATGGCGTTGCGTGGATTGCTTGCGTACTTTACAGACAATGTATATTTTTTCTATTTGTTTGCAATATTGTTGTTTTGATCGGTAATTACGTAATATAAAATACATTTTTCGAAAAAAAATATCTTAGGCTAAGTTTTTCGACTTACCTATGAAAAAAAAATGCCTCCTTGCTTAATACTTGATGTCTGGCTTTGATTTTTACAAATAATAATAGCGCAACACGGCATTTTAAACAACTTTTACGCAGCTCTTGTCACAATCACATTGCAAGAGCGACTAAAAGCACGACATTCGTGTTTCGTGGCAAGTATGATTATCTAATCATACTTGCGGCGCGCCGGCTCCGCCCACATTTCCTTTCCAACCTTATTTATCTATTCCGTGGGTGGGGTGTTAGCTATGAAGGAGTGACTGAGCCATGTTTTTGTGAAAAAGGTATTAAAACATCAGCACAAGTGTATCAAGATCCCATTCTCGAGAAGGTAGTTAAGCCCCTCTGTAACACCATGTTCAATAAGCAAGTGTGGTGACGGGTCATAGTGCTCGGTACACGCAGTCTTGGTTGGAAGCGAACTCTCGGACTTCAACAGAGCTGAAGACTGGCCGTCCCGATCTTAATCCGCTGGTTTGAGTTTTAGTGAGTACAGCTTGTTATAAATACCATGATAATTTGGAGACCCTAGAACAATCCATACGATGATTGGTAGTGAAGAATTTTCCCATTTTTACAGTATTTTTACTGTACAGTAAGAGGGCTATTAAAACTTACTATGCGGTTTTTAAAACGACACGAAATCCAACAATTCAAATGATATACATAGATTAGTGGAGTTCCTGGGGGTTTTTACCTCGGACTAGAGTTACAGTGAATGAATTAATAAGATCGATGTGGGATACTGTTTTAAGTGAAAATATATGGTCAAACATTATAATTTTTTTATAAT
>LUGF01047470.1:78754-95794 GCA_001625245.1 Calycopis cecrops
TTTTTTAATTAAAAAAAATCTAAAAAAAGTTGGCAAAATTAAGATAAATGAGACCTGTTTTTGCTCATTTTAAGTAAACATATTTTTACTTAAAATGTTAATTATCACGGGCACAGTCACGAGGCTAGACTAACGTAGTGTGATAAGTCCACAGATATTATTATTATGTTGGTACTTGATTTTGAAAAAAACTATCCTGATATGCTGTAACGTTGCTTTTTTTTAATTAACAAAAATCTGTAAAAAAAGTTGGCAAAACTAAGATAAATGAGACCTTTTTTTGCTCATTTTAAGTAAAAATATGCTGATAATATGTTACGTAACGTTTCGGGAGGGTAAGGGGGAAACACAATAACGTAACTCTCTTAGTTTATATTCAGAAAGCCCGTCACAGACGTAGTTTAACATCTCTATTGCCTCATAATACGAAAAAAACTTTTAAACACGTTTATATCTCTTAACGTTGCACTGATTATCGACTAACAAACTAATTCCAGTTTGAAATAAAGATTTCCTCGATATGAAGAAATCAATGTGTTCGATAACGCGCCAGCTCGAAGAATATTAAATTTGAACTGAACGCAATCAGGAACCTCGCCAGGATTTCGAATGGAGGGAATTTAATAATTTTAAGCTGTTGTGCTAAATGAATTCTTATTGTCTAAACGAATCTTCCCGTTTATATCTCAAATGCTTTCAATTTAAAGCATAATTATGTATGTTTACGATATAGGTAGATGCTCCAAGTCACAAACGCACAAGTGTGTGTGTGTAGAAACAATTTGATCTCAAACATTTTAATTTTTATGATACGTATAACATATTATACATTTTATATTGCCGCTAAAATACCGCTTACAAAAATCACAGCTAAGATGTTCAGTGATCTATGGAACCCAAAAAAAATCACAAACCCCTATTGTAAATGTCATGAAAATGTTATCAAAATGACTATTCCGAGCTCGCTCCACTTGACATGACAGTCAGCGTTTTCTGACATTTCGGCATGCGCTCGAATAGACGATCATGTAATTGGAATAGGACCCCTCCGATTTTAACGGATTACCGGTTAGTACTGTCAAGGGGACCCGAGTTGGGGTAACTCCCTATACATGTGATATATCAGGGGGGACTTCACGGTTTCTGGGAACATTTGTGTGAACATTAACAGTATAATTGATACTTTCGGGCCACTCTTAGCTCGGTACATAATTATATTAATTCGTCACGTTTCTTTCACTAGAGAATTTGACCGTGCAGGGATCAAACGTAATTCCGCAAATTGGGATAGGGAGACCAGATATTTAGGGGAAATTGAAAATACATTCAAATTAATTACCTTCTTAGTTTCCTGGCCGGCTTTGAATAGCGACCTCGGCCTTTTCAAGACGCTAATTAATTTTAATTTGTTTTTCGATGCATCTTTAATAATTTCAAGTTTGTTTTTAGAGCTTTTTATAGTATTGAAGGACAAAGAAACAGTCGGAGCCATTTTAACAACTCCGACATCCGCATAAAGGCTAAACAGATGCGTTGCCCCCTTCTCCTCTTTCCTCCTTGGACCACCAGCCACAAACCGAAGGCGACAGTTACTGACGCCGGTATCTTTTTAGCGAAAGGCACCTACTTGCCCGGTCGTGCCAACCCAGTTCAGCTTCATGGATTCATGCAGAGTAGTTTGGTTTTTTTTAGCGTTTATATATATTTTTGATACATTGATATTATAATACCTTCATATAAAAAATATATTATAGCCTACTGACGCCCAAAGTACCTTCATTATAAATGACAAATCAATATATTTAACAGAAGCCCAGACAGATATCATATTTTGTCGCATAGACCTCAGCTGTCCCTTAAAAATGATAATATTTTTGACCATTAAAATTTTAAAATTTTCTACTTATTTTTCATTTTGTTCGATTGTATGGTTATCTTCGACATTGACATTAGACATAACGCAAATAAAAAATTAAAAAATGGGTATTTGTCATTTAAAAAGTACACTCTCATTTTATAATCCTTGAGCGCCAGGGGGGTATTAGGTACAAAATTATGTATGACCCACCGTATTGTTCAGAATCATGTTAATCTCTATTAATCTTAACAAATCAAAGCTAATATACACATTTTATTTAATCTTATCCAAAGTCGACTTAAATTACTTTCCTCCCCAGCACTTTGAAGGGATCATGGTTTTATAGATTCCAATCAAAGCTAAGAGTTCATTTCTGCTCTACATCATTCTACCAGTCCCTACACAGATGAAACAAAGGAATAAAGAGGTCATAATGAAATGAAATATAAAGAAGATTATCGACACAAAACTTAATTTCGAGATTCAATTTTCTGCAAATTTCCAGTTGCCTTTTATCTTACGTCATCACGTTGCGCGGTAATATGAATCGCACTTGTTGCTCCGCCAGATATTAATTGAAATTATTGATCTCTAGCCCCCTTATTAATAAACATAGAATAACGTTATCCAAGTAATAACCTAGTAATAAACTGACATATTCTGTCAAATTCCATACTTTTTATGTATTTTTTAATATGGAGTTTGACAGATGTCAGTTTATTACTAGGTTATTACTTGGATAAAGTTATTCTATGTTTATTAATAAGGGGGTAAAAGAACAAGTACGTCCTGGAAGTGTATTAATTATCGTTGTCTTTTATCAAGATGTAATGTTTTTATTATGAGCTAGGCCACGCGGGATGAGCGTGGAGGTACCTTGTGCACAAATGAGCGCGCCACAGAGAGACAGCAGCTCGGGTTTGGAGCACTGTGTTCGTTTTCGGTGACCCATTTGGAGAAAGAGGAAAAGGGCAAAAAATAATATATAAATAACCACTATGATGTGTAAACTTTTATTTTAAATTATTGTAATTATAATCCTATTAATATTATAAATGCGAAAGTTTGTATGTTTTTTGTTTGACAGGGTACTGAAGTGTACCTACATACGATTGCTCGTGACTGTACATATCCGCTGGCTCTGTAAAAGATAATTTAAAGAAAACAAAATTTCGTTTTTTAGTGAAAAAATACATCTACTAATATTATAAATGCGAAAGTTTGTATGTTTGTTTGTTTGTTACTCCTACACGCGAAAACTGCTGAACCGATTTTCATGAAATTTGGCACACACATAGAGGGTAACTTGGATTAACACAGGATAGTTTTTATCCCGAAAAAATGTAGAAAAATGTTACGTGAAAGTGACATGTGTCAAATAGATGCCTAAGTTAGTTTCACTACATAGTACAGTGCCAGCCCAAGTCTAGTTTTGTTATATTTTAACAGTAAAAACTGTACTTGTTAACCTAAATGTGATATTTACAGATTAAAATGGTACGTTTTTATTATTTGTTGGTTAGAATATGTTATATATCACACGCAAGCATGGAGTGTGGCACTACCTCTTACTACTTTTACTAACCTCCTTTTACTAACAGCGCTGGCAAGTGCTAGCCTGAGATACAGGTTTACTTAAACCTAGTTCAGGTAGCCGCTACAAAATACAAATAAATTAGATATTATATTTCACTGGCGTGTCAAAATAACTTTTAATTTGCATCAAGATTATTTTTTTATTTAGGTTTTAATTATAACTTTTTGTCCTTCATTGTCACTAGAATATTAATAACAACAAAAATTGTAAAATTGTAATTTTTATCAATAAACTATTTCTATTTCTATTTCTAAACTTACTTATGCTTGTGTGTGTCAGATGAATATTAAACTTCCTTTTGAATGTATTTTTTTTTTCGGTACGCTTTGTCCGATGATAGTATTTGCAACGAAGTAATACGTCAAGGAACTAAGTGTCCGATATAACGCGAAGACTAAGTTCGCTGGAGTAGCTATGGCCTGGTCACTCAAGAGCACAGCACATGGGACGAAAAGCTATGAGAAGAAGCAGTGCTGTAGGTGGCATGTAGTGGTGCCAAACTATCGATAGTTCCACTATTGATAGTTGACCTCGGAAATCAGTTAGGATATCGGTAGGACTATCGATAGTATCGATATTTATGACGACATATCTAACTTTGATAGTATCGATACTATCAGTCTATCGAGCGGCATCACTAGTGATATGATAGACCATTCACTAGGTGGTAAGACAGTAAGCGATAGTGGCACCCTTCAGTGCAGCCGAATTAGGCCGGCACTACCGGGAGGTACCTCTCGCTTACACGATACACAGCGGAAGCAGAGTTCTATGGGTGTGATAAAAATAGCTCCAACTACTTGTTTTTTTTTTGCGATAGATACAAGGGCGGAAGGTTACCCGTCTTGGCGTACTTTGAAAGAAGAATATGACTGTCAATGTGTACCTATAGAGGTTGATTATATTAGGACTCCTTATTTACCTTCTGATCAACAAAAACCTCAAAACATATTCATTTCGTTTTCCTTAATTTATTCACATTTCAAAGACGGATAAAAAATCCAAGCGGTTACAAAGAAACCCTCATTATCTGAACATCAGTTACGTCATTCAAAACCATTGATCACTGGGAAACATATCGAATTTGTAAGCGAACGGAAATTATTCTAGGCAAAAAGGGGGAATCAATCTTGCTCTTAATTAGCAAAGTTCGATGGGTCCGATTATAAATCAGGGTACCCCAGTTTCTAAGTCTAGTTGGATTCATTTTTTATTATCGTCGCAGTCATTTTTTAAACGCTCCTCAACAATATTTCAACCAAATGCTCGAATCAATTTATTGAACGTAAATTGTGGTTTTCTTCAAAAGTTTCGGCCGTGCAGATGGGATTTCCTTGTAGCAAATTTTTACTTTCCTAATATTTCGAGGGTGCATATTTAAGTTGGACGTTTGTTTTCAGATTGAAATAAATGGTTACTTTTATACTTGTGATAAATGTGATGCAGTATATATACTCAGTGGCGGATTTAGGCTTACTGCTGCCGTAGGCCCGGTCTGATACGCGCCCTATTTACCCGACTACAGCAAAGCAAAAAGCAGGTTTATGATTTTTGACCGGTATGTATATTATGTATGTATCATCTGTTCTTCTAAAGCTTCTAAATTTTAACTTATTATGTTATTCTGATAGGAAAGCTATATTACTGTAAAGTTTTATGAAAATCCGTTCAGTAGTTTTTGTGTGAAAGAGTAACAAACTTTCGCATTTATAATATTAGTAGGATTAGTAGGATTTAAATGTACCATCTATGTTTACAAATAAATAAATTGAAATTATTTAAAATTAAAAATCCTAGTAAAATATAAAAAAACTCAAAATAACGAGAATTCGTACCCGCGCGCGCTATCTCGGCTCGGCGGGCCGCGCTTAGCGATAGCGATTTTACTAAAAAAACATTTTTATATACTTAGATATCTAGAAAATAATATGTCTCACGCGCTAGTCGTTAAAGCGGAATTATCGAAAATTAACCTTATTATAATAATAATAATAATGTTTATTTCGGACCAGATCCATATTATTTGTTAGTGACATCGAAGTACTTAAAACTATGTTAGTAAAAAATACATTAAATTTATTTTAATTAATACAATCATAATTACATTACATTACATTAATACACAATACAATTATTACTATGGCACAATGAGCTTAAATTGTTTCATCATATTCATCTATAAAATGTCTTTATTATTAAATTTATTATTATTAAAAAAGTTAAATAAATTTAAGAGGGCACCTGACGCTAAATGAGTTTTCATTGATTCATATCTCAGAAATTATAAAGTCTAGGAGATTCAAATTTTTATACAAGATACTTCAGTTCATCAAAAATAAATGCTCTATCGTAAAAACACGATTACTGAAAAAAAACTCGATGGTTTTATTTTTTAAAAAATACTCGTTTTCATATGATTTTGACGTGAATCTCGTAAATTAGCCATAATTTATTTATTATACTTTAATATGCGATGGAGAATTTAAAATATAAAATATGTCTAAAAACACTTTTTTTCTAATCACTTTATTTTATTTTTTATCAATATTTATGGAAATTTATATGCGCTTCCATTGCTTCGAGAATATTTGATATGACATTAGTAAGGCTTTGGCTTTCCTACAGAGCGGATCAATGCGCGATTTCGTCGTCACCGTCATAATTCGATTTTTAGTTTTTCAACGACTAGAAAACTAGATAAATTTTTGTATAAATTAAATTTATGAGGTATATTCGTATTAAGTATGTATATGATTAGGTATAATTTATTATGTAATTACTGTTATAAGGTATGAAAAATTGTTGTGATAACATATTAATATGCCAGAATTATTGTATAGATACGGTTTTACTAGTGCTGTATTGCAGCCGAATTGGGTTGGCACATATTATAATTTATATGAGTCACTTCTATGGAGGGAGGAGGGGAGGAGAACAATACGGTTGTATAATAATTACCATCAATCAATAGGCCACAGGAAACTTACACACATTTTTATTGTATATAATATTTTCATGACTACTGACACTCATAGTCATCCGCATAGAGGTTATACCGAGGTGATGCTTTTAATCTTCCTCCCTGCTCAATGGGCTACCGGAAACTTACACATCTATACTAATATTGTAAAGGGGAAATATTTGTTAGTGCGTGAGCTTGTGTGTTTGTGTGTAACGAATAGGCTCCGAAAGTACTGAACCGTTTTAAAAAATTCTTCCACCATTGGAATGCTACATTATCACAGATTACTATAGGCTTGTTTTCCGGGAAAATTCTTAATTTCCATGGGAAAACGGATAAACTTCTAAACAGCTAAAAATACACATGCTTAAAAATACAATTGAATCCGGTAGGTGGCACTGCTGTCGGCATGTCACCTACTTAACGCCTTGACCGATAATTGGGTTGAAATTTTGTAAGTGTATTTTTATTGTTTCACAGACACGAATGTATTATCTATATATATATATATATACATACATACATATACTATACTATATACTCTAGCTGCACCCCGCGGTTTCACCCGCGTAAATTTCGATCCCGTGGAAAATCATCCCATAGCATCTCATAGGAACATTTTTTCGGGATAAAAACTGTCCTGTGTTAATTTTAGGGTATAATTAATAGGATATAATATATAAATGAATGTTTTATGTATGTCCTTTCTAGAATCGCAATGCATAATGCATTTGAGAATGTGATGATCTTTAGTAATGTTGTTCTGAAAGCGCCCACGAAGGTTTCTACGTTGATATGACCAATTTTTGACAGATGACGCCACGGTAATTCCAATGAATTTTATATATTGCTATGACATTCCATGCTGACGTATCTGTTGGTGGCATAGGAAAGCACGCACGGCACAGCTAGTACAAAATATACAGAATATGAGATAAATAAAAACGAAAAATTGTATAAGTTCCATGTTCACTGATAAACATTCTGGACTGGTTTATAAAGACTTGGAAAATAGCCCATTTCGTAAAAAAATAAGTACTAAAACAATTTAATGCCTATTTTTTAATAGCATAGACATTATAAGCTTTTTCAGGAAATATTAACGAACCTAGTCTTATTTTTTTTAATAGATATCGAAAAGATATAATTTTTTTTGGCTTGCATTAGATAGTAATTTGAAACTTTGATTTTCTTAAATATTTAGTACTACCTATTAGCTTATGATACACTTTTTATAACGCCATCTGTGTTTGATCCTGATCTGCGCTTAATTTTCTTGTGTTTCTTGTAATTAGTAAATTAAGCTATACTGATTATCGAAGAGCGTTTACGCCTTGCGCACGTGGTTTTATGTAATTCATGGGTAATTCAAACCCACACATACGGATCGCCGTAAGAGTAGCATATATATAATGTTAGTATATTCTATAGTCAAATTAACCCACTATGATCCATGTACTGAATTGATTTCGTTTGCGACCAGTGATTTAGAGCCGTTTTAAAAAATTTACAGAAAAATAATTACTATACAATAATCAAAACTTTAAATGCATGATTGTAAAGAATATGCTCTAGTTTATTGGTAAGCTATTATTATATTAAATTATATAAGGTATATCGTCGAAAAATACATATAAAATTTGAAATATTTCACATTTTTTTAATTTTAATTTCTCATAGATAAGATACCAAAACCATTTTTTTCTACTAACTATTCTCTCAAGAATCTTATCAAGTGGTTATTATTTTTTGTTAATTATATATTTCAGTAATTTTATGATATTTTGAGCTTCGAAACTGACGCTAAACGGGAAATTAACAAACCTCTAATAAGTAATCATGATAGAATGCGTACATACTAAATTAATTGAAATATTTTTTCAACTAACTATTTAGACAAGAAAATATCCTACAATAATTATTAGTATGTTACATATAACATAAGATAAGTGGTTCATGATTTTAAGGTGTTTAAAAAGTACGGTTTTCAAGGCAAATTGCGTTGGAAAGCGTAAACGCTCTTAAGTGTTCAATTAACTTGCCGCAATAGATTTTTTTATTTTTTTTATTTTTTTTATATCTGTGGACTTTACACACTACGTTAGCCTAGCCCCGTGCTAAGTACCGTAAGGACTTGTGTTACGGGTACTAGACAACGGAAATATATTTAATATGTTTTATAAATTTAAGAAATATTATATATTTAAGATTTTTATTATAGAAATACATATAATACATAGATAAACATCCATGACCTAGGCGGGATTCGAACCCGCGACCCCTGGCGCAACGTGCTCCACTTATCCGAGCCCTGTACCACTGCGCCAGCCTGGTCGTCAATTTGTATTTTTTGTTTGTATTGTATCTACAATTAAATGTTAAAAGTAACCCGGATAGCGATACTTTAATTAATTTACAAAAAAATATTATCAGAAGCTGCCCTTTTCACAGCAATAATATTTTAACTTGCAGAAAGCTGATAAAAACATTATTATTTTATTTTTTTTTTTATGATATAGGGGGGCAAACGAGCAGTCGGAGCCATTTTCGTGACTACCGACGCCCATAGACATCCGCATAGACTATAGAGGCTATACAGATGCGCTGCCCTCCTTTCTCCACCCACCTCCATGGGCCACCGGCTACTTACACACCGCACGAAACGCGACAGCACAGCTGTCACTTCACACCGGTCTCGTGTAAGCGAGAGGTACCTCCCCGGTCGTGCCGGCCCAATTCGGCTGCATGCAAGCATGCAGTGTGGCACTACCTCTTACAAATATCTTATAAATGAGTTATTAAAAACTATAATAATAATTATTTCCAACTGTAACGTATTTCCACTTACGAGAAGATATTATTTTGTTATAATTTAATTTTTACGTAGGTAATTGATTAAGTACCTACTTATTACGTATGTTAATTGTAGGCAAAAAAAAACACATAGGTAGAAATGTAGTAAATATTTTAGGTAAATGGTCAATAATACTTATTTTTACATACTCCAGTTACTAGACGACGGAAATATAATGACTTAAAATATTATAATGTTGGTACTTATAAACATATAAACTCAAAAGAATTATATAAATACTTCAAAGTATAAGAAATTGCAAACAAAAACCATGTTTCTATTTAAGTAGTTAGGTACTGATAAAAATGATTTGTAAATAAAGCCTTAACTATAATTTATAACTTTACCACAAATGACAGAATGCTTGCCCGATTCAGCAGTAATGCAGCACTAACTCTTGCAAACAATTAGAGCAGCGCGGCGGTCGGCGAGCTGTTGGCAGGCAAGGCAACAATAAACTGAAGGTGCGCCACACTTGTGATATTAATCCAAGAATTACAATATCATTTTAATATATTTTATGACTTACAAAACACTCACGGGACGCACGGGAAGTAAAACCTCGGCGAGCCGCTGAATTAGAGAATAACGGATATAAAATATCTGTTATAAGTCTGGGAGTCACAAAAAATATATTTAAAGTAAATTTTTTACTAACAATGAACACAATCATGCGATTGTTCATCAAATAATGAAATAAATTTGTCATTGTAAGAAATGGCAATTAGCACTTATGTTACTTATTCAACCATAACAAACCACGTACCAAAATGTATTACAGACGCTAAAACCATAGATTTAGAATTTTTCTCACTACGTACATTATATACTATTATATATTATATATTATTATACGTACATTCTAAATCTATGGCTAAAACTGACAATATAATAAACGGTTTTAATAATCGTATTTTACAGGTGCTACTTATTTTGTCAATTTAATACCACGTACTTGTTAGTTACTTCGTTGCGAACGAGCACTCCCTCTGCGTATACAAAGCGGTAAAACAGTTTCTCACGATAGATGGCGTTGGTCCATGTCTTACATCGCGCTATCGTTGTGACGACGAGAATTCTCTTATACCCTACTACTACTATGACCAAATACGAACACTTGATTTGATAGTTGATTTGTTGTACGAACACACTTTTGATTATATTTTTTGAAAGTTACATGTTCTGTGTAACTTAAAAAATGAAAATAGAGGAGAGGTCAGAGGAATAATAGATATTAGATATTAGATAATAGATATAAGCCATAAGGTTCTTAGTTTTAAAAAATAAAAAGATCAAATCGAAACTATATTATTATTAAATATATCGATATCGGATTATGAAACTAAATATAGCTAATTGCTATATCGGTCTCTAATTGGCAACAATGAATCTATAAAACAATGAGTTCTGAAAACGTATATCGTATATTAAGCTAACGTTACAATTTAATATTTTTCTAATCTGTCTAAATATTATGTTTTATTGAGTCATATGATACTTGCATTAATGCGAGACATTTTGAAATATTTAATCGTTCTTTATTAACGTTAAACTAACTAACTTTTTAATCCAACTAATTATTTACATTTACAAAAGTAATATTTAACACTTTTTACACCTACATCAAATATATATTTATATACAGCTTAAAATTTTAATAATATATATTACCTACATAATAATTATAATTAAATATACACAAACAAGTAATTAAGTAATAAAATATTTTGCACTTGTTCACGCCACCGAATCTATAAATAGAATATTATATTAATTTAGTGAAAAAGACAAATGGATCACCGGAGCGGAGGCCTAAGCTATCTAAGCTAGCTAAGTTCAAGGACAAAATATGTCAGTGTCGGCAAATTTTAGTAAAATAAATAATTACAGAAAATGCATCTATGATAAACGCAATTATAGGCATTGCGACGATTTCTGTTTCACAAAATCCTTAGTATGTATATAATTTTTTCATGCATTTTTACATCGGTTATTTAGATATTGATAGCTGTGCCAGTCAATAGCCACGTATGGCATTTCAGCCTGGAGGGTGCGAGAAAAAGTAATCTAATAACAGTTGAAAGAGCACAACTGTGTATATTAAGAGTAATTAATTTTAAGCATTTTAGGTACTCTACTTTTAAATTGTATCGAGAATTTGAAGTTCTAACAATAAGGCAAATTTTTATTAAAACAATTATACTTCGGCAGCATAGTCTAGTTCGACCGATTAATTTGCTACTTAGAAGAAAACACCAGGTTTATGAAATTCCCCAATGTAAAACAACTTGTGCTAAGTTTTTTTGTTACTATTTGACACCATTTATATACAATCGGATTAGCAGGAATTATTCCTGAACAAGTTCGCCTGCGGAAGGATGTTACGGACGTTACTGAGTAAGATGGACTACCAAAGGACGGAAGAGTTAATACAAACCATTACCTAAATATGTATATATTATGTATACTTATATTATTGTATGTATGTATATATGTATGAGCGTGTGCATTGTGCGTACGTGCAAGAGTGTGCCCGTGTGTGGGTATACGCACACACGTGTTTCTGTGTGTTATAATTATGTGTACGTAAGTATATTAATTATATTAATTATATATAATAAAATTAACTATAAGCATTAATATAAATATATATTAAATAAGTTAAGTATAATATTCAAATTAAATTGTACATAAATGTCTGGAAGCCTTGGCTAAATATTGCATTTTACTTATCATCATACATCCTAATTTATAACTCTGTTCATTTCATTTTTTTTTGCGTTTACTATAATCTCAGATAAAATTTCAACTAATGTAATAATGTAATTTGAACCTCATTAAAGTAATATTAAGATCCATAATCACTGGCAGTGGGAATCTTACCTCGCCGTAACACAGTTAAAACTAGCACGGGAGGTAATGAATTTTACAATGTACCGCCATTTACTACGTTAGTTACCTACTTACTCGGTGATTCCTTATATCATTTATATTATCATATCTTTAATCTACTTTTTGGCTTATCATTATATAAACTCATTAAATATAGGTATATAATATTGTATAAGCGTCGTATAATATGTTGCTTAAAACACTTTCAAATATTTGTTAGTTGCCCATAAGTAGAATTTACCTTTTAGTGGTATTATGTTAACATGATTTTTGTACTAGATGCTAAGCTTTAGTTGTAAGTATTATTTGTATTTAGCTATAACTTTATGTTTGTATTTTGGCTACTTTTTATATCGAAATAAATTATAATGCATTATGCATTATAGATATTTTACCAAAGCACACAAGAAAGTATTTATAAACCTTATTTCTTGAGAATACGGTTTGGAATCTAATATTTGAATTAGAGGTGCGCCGAATATTCTTTTGGTATTCGGTGTATTCGGCATCTTTTTCCTATTCGGTATTCGGCCGAATTTTCGGTTTTGGCGTCGAATATATTCGGTTTGGTGTATTTGATTATGTTTGCCTACATGAGTTTAAACATAAATAGGCATGGGTGTGTTGTTTTAGACAACGGTTGTCTAACTGATATTCAGTTCCAATACCGGTATTGACAACTGTTGCTAAATATCGGTATCAAAGTGATTTCAACCAACTATTTTTATAAAAACCTAAATTCTACGTATTATCATGAATAACGCTAACTTCGCAAAGTAATCACAACCTTATGTCTAAATCTTAGAGCCTAATAACTATAACTTTGCCGAGATTACTGTAAAGATGTCCATTAAGCTGGCTTCTCACTGCGCGTGCTACTACGCGCCGCGCCGCTCCACGCGCAAGGACGCGCTACGCGACACACCGCGCCACCCAACGGAAACTGGCGCGGCGCGGCGCGTACCTTCTAGCTTCAAACCACTAAACCTCAGTTTGATTCAGTCTGTGAGCGCAGCGCACTGTCTTTTGAGTCGAATTGCCACCTCCAGCCATGGAGCAATGCCACTGAAGAAGAAGGCATGGCTGTTGCATCAGCCGTTTTTGTCTTATTTTGTGGATATCGTATACTTAATAAAATTAACAAAAAGAAGAAGAAGAAGAGGCGTTGGTGGATGTCAACGTTCAAAGATCAAAGATGAAATGAACGAGTTCAATCGTGTTCGTCTAGGCAGGGACACGCCGCGCCGCGCCTTAGGAGTTACCGACTTTTAGCGGATAGGTCGCGCCGCGCCGCGCCTGCCCGCGCCGCGCCGCGCCTAGCTCTTTACACTGCGCGGGACGCGTGCGGGCGCGGCGCGGCGCGGGCTAACACGCTCAGAAAAGCCAGAAGAGAAGCCAGCTTTATACGTTCATCTAGAAAGCCTATTACAGTTAGGTCTTAATCTAATATAAATATAATAATAATAATAATAATGTTTATTTCGGACTAGATCCATATATTTGTTAGTAACATCGAAATACTTAAAACTGTGTTAGTAAAAATTACATTAAATTCATTTTTAATTAATACATTCACAATTATTATTTTCATACATTACATTACACATACAATAGACATACAATACATTTTACATAAGTCACTAGCTATATTTGTTAATCATCATCATCATTAACAGTCCTAAACGAAACACAATTTGAATTTAAATTTCTTCTAGTAAAACGACCACACTTGGCCATTTGTGTGTTTGCATGTACCATAGAGCAGTGGTTCATGTACTGACCATCATATCTAAATGACAATAATAAAATAAAATATGGTTGTCTTTCGTTTGTAAGTTGCTGGTACTTGATACACGTTTATAGACTAGCTGTTCCCCGCGGTTTCACCCGCGCTTAATTTCTAAGAAATACATATACACTTCAACACACTATTTCACCCCCTTAGAGGTTGAATTTCTAAAAATTCTTTAGCGGACGTCTACGTCATAACATCTTGCATGCCAGATTTCAGTCCGTCCAGTGCTTAGGGCGGTGATGGATCACTATATCGGCCGGACAGTCGGGCCCCTTACACACATCTTAATTAGTAAGAGTACTGAGCGCATATGTAGCCGAATTGAGCCGGCACGACCGGGGAGGTGGATACCTCTCACTTACACGATACCGGATACCGGCGTGAAGTACATAACTGTTGCGTTTCGTGCTGTGTTTACGTAGCTCATAGAAGTGGGAGAAGAAGGGAAATAAGGGCAATAGAAAGGCACATACGTATCGTAGTTATACAGATGCGTTGCCCCCTTTCATCCTTCCCTCAATGGGTCACCGAAAGCTCCAAGCTCGACCTGCAGTTACTTTGTGGAGCTATCATTTGAGCAGGAGAGGAGACCTCCACGCCCATTCCATATTGTACCAGCTCCTACTGACATAATTATAATAATATCTGTGGACTTTTTTACACTACGTTAGCCTAGCCCCATAGTAAGTAGGTACTGTAAGGACTTGTGTTACGGGACAAGAAAAATATATTGAAGATTTTATTATAGAAGTAAGAAAGTACATAAATAAATATCCATGACCTAGGCCGGGCCGAACCCACGACCCCTGGTGCAACATGCTCCGATTATCAAGTAAATACATTACATCTTGATAAAAGGCAACGATTATAATTAATACACTCCCAGGACGTACTGTTCTTCTAGAGATCAATAATTTCAATTAATATCTGCCGGAGCAACAAATGCGATCCATATTACCGCGCAACGTGATGACGTAAGATAAAAGGCAACTGGAAATTTGCAGAAAATTGAATTTCGAAATTAAGTTTTGTGTCGATAAACTTCTTCTTTATATTTCATTTCATTATTACCTCTTGTTATTTCTTCCTTTTTGTAGAGGGGTGGATAGGAGCGAACTCTTGGTTTTAATCTAAACCATTCACGTGTTGCAGAGGAAAATAATATAAAGTCGGCTTCGAATAATAAGCCGATTAGGATCTATTTAATTTTTCTGAATTTCTCCAAATTGAGACCGTACCCGACTTTCATGTGCGGCATCATAATTACTGACAAAAAATCAACTTAAGTCTTTCACACACTATGCAGGTGCGATAAGATATCTGTATCTGAGCGCTTATCTGTCAATACCGCTCTCTATACTAAACTCAAGGAGCACCACACGTATCTGCTTAGTGTGTAACAGACTTTACGTATGTGTTACGACATTAGCCCACAAACGAAAACCAATTCAAATGAAATGAAATGAATGTAAAATGAAAAGAAAAAGTTTTAGTTCGAAATAAAATCATAAAAATTACTTTTTGAACGTCGACAATTATATCTACCACCGGTTGAACCCAAGCCCTGTCCTGAGAAAAACTTGCGAAACAAACTTAGCGACCTCATGAAGCGAATATTCCGCAAGCAAATATTCCAAATTTCGACACGAGAGACACACCCGTAGAGTAACTACAAATAGTGTAATAAACGCGGAAGTCTCAAACGAGTGTGTTGTGAGCGTTATTAAAATACATAGTTCTCATCAACGGCTTTGTGACGTTATTAGCCCGCAAACGGAAACCAACTCAAACGTTCCGACGTCACCAGAGACACACGTCGAGCCTTTCAATACGGCCGCGATAAACCCCAGATTCCCTGACGAAACTTCGCCTTATCTCAATCACGAGAGTCGTTACGTTGGAATTATGGCTACGGTTAAACACATGCGACGCTTAACAGAGTTCGTGTTACGCTTCAACAATCTGCCGGATATATTTACGTACCGAACTTGGCTTTGGGATGGGATGTTATTTATTGGACTGTTTTCCGGTAAATGGGTTGGTATCTACAGCAGGGTTTCTTAAACTTTTTATAGTCACGTACCCAATTCCAGAAATTTAAAAGCTCCGCGGACCCTATATAATATGCACTATATTAAACATTTTAACAGATTAAAGGTTAAAAAACACTATATATACACAATAATGTTAAGGTTTAACTGAGCTACTGCGGATACCAGGCACATGCCCCACTTTAAGAAACTCTGATCTAGAGGTATATGGGTCGGTATCATCTGGGAAGTTCGACTTGAGATGAAAGGAAAATCATTCTCGAAACTATACATATAACAGCTGAGGTAGGAATGACAATAGTAAAGCCCGAAAATAGATACTCCATTAGAATACTCTTTATACAGTAAGAGTATATTTATATTTTAGTAAGAAGTATTGCCACGCTGCATGCATGCATTTTTTGCATGCAGACGAATTGGGATGCACGACCATGTAACAGCTGTCGCGTTTCCTGTGGTGTGTAAGTAGCCGGTGGCTCATGGAGGAGGGAGGAGGAAAGTAACGGATCTGTATGCGGATATCTATGAGCGTCAATAGTCATGAAAATGGCTTCGTCTGCTCGTTTGCTCCCTTTTATTTACTAAGAAACATCGGTTCTCCGCCACCTAATCGCCGGCTTGACTTCAAGCTGTTGCTACCAGAAGACGCCTGATTGTTGATGATGACGAACTTTTTTGTGGAATCATCTCATGCTCTTGCAGTTTGCAGTTTGCTTTTTGTTTTAGATGCTTTTGCAGTTTCCTTGGTAAGACTTATGCCACAGCCACAACGTGCAACGGTGCGAATTGCGACGCGTCGAGCGGCGAGGTAATACTCGACGCGCTAGTGAGAGAGAGACAGACGGCGCCCGACGCGCCGCTCACCGCGCCGCAATTCGCGCCGCCGCGCTATGGCTGTGGCCAGACCGTTAGTGTCTTACTGCAAAACTGCAAAAAGCATTGCTGTGGATCTAAAAACACTTGTCATTTGATTACCCGATTACTGGTTTGTTACCTAGATAACACAAAATATAATAAACCATCTGACCCGA
>LUGF01047470.1:96314-111736 GCA_001625245.1 Calycopis cecrops
GCATTGCTGTGGATCTAAAAACACTTGTCATTTGATTACCCGATTACTGGTTTGTTACCTAGATAACAAAAAACATTATAATAAACCATCTGACCCGACAAACGTTGTCTTGTCATTATTGTTATGTTGTCATGGTAACGTGTAATGCTATGTGTCCGAATTGAAATCCGTTACTTTAATACTATATTTCAAGTCGAGATATCAACTGCCGCATTATATATGTTGACAAATTATTACCTATGAGTCATTCTGATATATGAGCTATATTATTGTAAAGTTTCATTGAAAACCATTTAGTAGTTTTCAAGTGAAAGAGTAACAAACATCCATACATTTATCCATACTTAAATACTTTTGCGTTTATAATATTACAAGCCCGCGGATTCACTCGCATAATTTTCGATCCCGTGGAAATCGATGTCGATATGAAAAACATAAAATTATCCCATGGTATCCCATACGAACATTTTTTCGGGACAAAAACTGTCCTATATGTTAATCCAAGTTATCCTATATGTGTGTGCCAAATTTCATGAAAATCGGTTCAGAAGTTTTTGCGTGTAAGAGTAACAAACATACAAACTTTCACATTTACAATATTAGTAGGATAATATACTATCGGACCACTTATGTCATGAATTCCCCGTGTTCCACTTTGCGGGTTTGCTGGTTTCTGGTTAGAAGTGTACAACAATTAATAATTTATTAATCCTGTTTTCACGTACGGCCGCCGCAAGACCACCTGTTAGCGAGTTATATTGTGTTTTAAACACCTTTGAAAGTTGAATTTATAAAAATATTGTTTCATTTATACGATTTTTTTAAAATTCTAACATGATTTTCATCTTAGATTTATATTCTAATTGAATAAATTTTAGCATGAACATGTTATGAATTTGTTTATGCTAGGGGCCCGCCAATAAAATTTTCGCGTGTATGCAATAATTTTAAACCCTATAAACCATATTTAAATGAAATATTTAATTTTAAATAGTATCTTTAGAGACCTAATACTAACTTTCACATGCAGCTATTATTGCAAACGCTGCGTTCATGCATGTAGCCTAGTTACACAATACCGGCGTAAAGTGACAGTTGTTCAGATGCGTTTCGTGCGGTGTGTAAGTAGCCGGTGGCCCATGGAGGAGGAAGGAGACCAACATATCTGTATAAGCTTCTATGCGGATGTCTAAAGGCGTCTGCAGTCCTGAAAATGGCTCCTTCTGATGGTTTGCCTCCTGGAACTATTGTATCCTTATTAATATATATACTTATTATATCCTTATACTATATACATCCTTATAAAATAGACTTAAGTAATTAATATGTAATATTAATAACTTTCTGCCTCACTGTCACTGCCACGTCGAAATCGTTTAAAAAGTTACTTTATAAAGGTACATAGTAACATGCCTTACCTTTGTAGAAGTTCGCTTAATATCACTGTTTCGTGGTATGAAGTCTATAATGAAATACCTCTGAAATGGAGTTCTCAAATTTGCGTATAAGGAAGTGAATATTTCTTTGAATTAGTTTAGTTTGGCGCTGGCAATAAAACTGGATATGTGAATTACATCTTTTGATTAGGTAAGTGTAAATACTACTAATATATTTAGTATTTTTAGGATTTAAGAAAAGAAATATAAATATTTCAGTCTACAGTTCTTTTTTCCGTGTTAGACGGCAAACGGATAAATGATGATAATGATGAAATTATCGTTTTGAGGGTTCCGTACTATCTAAGACTTTTTTTATCTAAGACTTAAGACAACATTCGCCTTCTCGCGGACTTCTTTATACGTTAATGGGTACAAGTCAACAGCCAGTCACACAACATTAACTGTAATAATAAAGAAATAGCAGTAAGGAACCTTAGACTTGGCACGACTTTTTCTAGATTTCATTACTTTTTAGAGATAAACATGCAGCTCCATCGAGATTTGGCTAGTTTTTCTACAGAATGTTTTTGGTGGGATCTACTTTAACCAAACTCAAAATTACTGACAATCAAACAACTTTTACTTTTTCTTAGTCTACTAAAATGGCGTCCGAGGATCGAAATTCAAAAGAACCTAATTAACAGACACGAAACTTGAAATTGGAAGCACTTAGTTCGAATTTTAAATTTCGTTTGTAAAAAACGAGAAATCCCCAGCCAGCTGTTACAGGTGCACTTTTCAAATGGAATGCGACAACGGAATTGATTGTGTAGGGCCGTTTTCCATTTAGATATGGAAATTCAGGTCGTGTTCGCGGCTACTGGTTAGTAAAATATTCGATTATATTTCGTATTTCGCCATTTTAGGGTCCCGTTATTTTTTATTGTGATTATTAACAAACAGTATGTGGGCAGTATTTGATCCCTGTTAAAACGACGTAGATTTTATTCTTTTTAATTTCATTCTTATTAGTTACAATATCATAACAGTCTAAGTTCGGTAAAAGGTGGGGGAAGGTTACTATGCATACATTGCACTCTAATTGGGCTAGCGCGACCGGGTAGGTACTCTTCGCACACAAAGTACCGGCGTTCAGTGACAGCTGTGCTGTCGCGTTTCGGGCGTTGCGTAATCGGTGATCAGTGGAGGAGGGAGGAGGATACGCATCCGTATAACCTCTATGTGTCTAAGTCACGACATTGGTTTGGACTGCTTGTTTACCCTCTTATGCGGCTGTCTATGGACGTCGGTAGGCACGAAAATGGCTCTGACAGCTCGTTGGGTCCCCTATATTCAAAAAGTGTGTGCTTTAGACCACACAACTGAAGTAAACCTTAATCATTGATTTTCATTGTTGTTACAGTGACATAACATGTGACATTTATTTTAAATATAAAAAAGTTTCACTTAAATCGAATTTGAATTTAGAATGACAACTTCCATTGGCCTCGTCCGATATGTGATTTTGTGTAACGCTCTCGCCAGTTTACTACCAAGTCAAGCGCGCGTATAGAAGTTTTATTTCAAAAACTAGCTATGCCCCGCGCTTTTACCCGCGCTAATTTCTAAGAAATCCACATAAACTTCAACACCCTATTTCACCCCCTTAGGGGTTGAATTTCTAAAAAATTCTTTCTTAGCGGATGCCTACATCGTAACATCTACCTGGATGCCAAATTTCAGCTTGAGCCGTCCAGTGGATTGGGCTGTGCGTTGATAGCTGGCTATGTCACGTTTGAGTTTTATATATATAGATATGTACAAAGGGCATAATAAATAGCAGATAATTGCATTTGTCCCTAATCAGATCGGGCTCCAGGCGACTTCCTTGACTCCAGAACGCAAACTAAATTATCAGATGAACTAATTAAAGCGGAACTTAACTACAAGGGCCCAGGGAACTGTTTGTTCGGATTTAAATTACAAACTCCATTTAAATACATACAAGGCTACAATTTCGGTGTTCCAACAGCAATTTGTATGTTCAACTAGCTGCGCCCCGCGATTTCACCCGCGTAAGTCCCACAGGAACATTTTTCGATCCTATGTGTTATACCAAGTTATGTGTGTGCCAAATTTCATGAAAATCGATTTAGCAGTTTTTGTGTGACAAACAAACAAACGTACAATCTTTCGCAATAATTATAATATTAGTCAGATGATTGTATTATTCTTCTTTTTTTAGTAATGATTTGTACAATAGGAAAGGATTTCCAGTAAGAAGCAGTACCATCTGTAGTCAAGTTGGGCCGGCATTACCGAGTAGATACATCTCCCTTACAAGACATCGGTGTAAAGTGACCTCTGTGCTGTCACGTTTTGTGAGGTCTGTAAGTAGCCGGTGGCTCTATGCAAATGTCTATGGGCGTCAGCAGTCATGAAAATAGTTCCGTAATTTGTTATATCTACTATAAAAAATAAATATTAATTTTACTATAAAAGTTATACTTTAAAAGAAAATGATGAACTTCTAGTTATTTAATTAAAAGTTCTGTTACTGCTACTGTTGTTTTATGTTCATCCATTAGCAATTGATATATAACCTGATCTGTAAACCTGCATCAAACCTGCTGAGCTGGTGGTGACTCTATCTAGTCCAGGGATGTCAAAGGTACGGCCCGCGGGCCGCATGCGGCCTTCAGGCCCTATCATTACGGCCCGTGATTACTACATATCACAAAAAAGTCCCATCAATTACCTTTTTTTTAGTTCAACCTGGCCCGCCTTCGTATTCAAAATTAAAAAAAAAGAAAAAGCAATTGGTACTGCGCACAACATCATCGTGGAACAAGCCGCCCCTGGTATATTTGAATCGACAGGACTGAGGGTCCTTCAAAAAGGACCTCTCTCAGACCAGTGCTGTTTCAAGACAGCAATATATTGAACTGAAACCAATTTGCGACACGCATAGCTTGTCTTTGACATTTCTTTTGCTTTGTATTTTCTCTCATTCTCCATATACTTCAAATGATATGATTATGTGTTTCTCAAATTCTTATTCTTAATTAACGATCCTTAAGCTCAGATTTTTGGATGTATATGGGCGACTGTAAAAAGGTACTATAAAATAAAACGACTATTTGTAAAATGATTTTATTCTTCCATTTTGGAAATTATTTACTTATAGATTTTAAAAATCATTATTCTACAATTTATTTACAAAGGATTATTGGTACTTACACATTACAATTACTCACATTGAAATCAACATTATTAATATTACAAATACGATACACAGTTTTTTGACAACTTACCTACATTTTTACAACCTATATCACATTTTCATTTTATATCTAGAACTCAGAACGCACTGTACAAATATCCACGGAAGTTAACACTAGTTTTAGCATAAAATGGTAACAAAATTTTAGCAAATACGTGAATGGGCAGATTCACTAATACAAATAAATATTTAAATTGATTTAAGTTATTACATCGTATTGTCAAGCATTGTATTTACATTCAGATATGTTATTTTGATGAAACGCTAATAGTATTATTACATAACTAATTACACGTATGAAAACAAAACCTTAAATACAAAGGCAGTAGAAACGATTACAGCAAGTGTTGCTTAAGATTTTCTATGTACAGTTGATATAAATAGTGTTCTTAATATGTTTAAAAGTCTAGAATGCGTTATATTTAGCTAATGGAGACACTTTGCTCAAAGTTGCTCTGTTGGGGATGAGAGTATGTCTACACTCTCATTCCCAATCGGCTTGCCAGTTTAGGCAACTTAGTGCGAGCGGTGAAGCCGTAATACTTTTAATTTTCAATATTACCTAACAACTGACGGTGATTTTATAGGAGGCGTCAAACTTGCTATAGGCAGTTTAGCCGATTCAGTCTTCATCATTATAATATACAGAGTCGAAACTATAATGAATTAAACAATTATATCGAAGTTTCTATGAGGTCAAAATTGGGTCAACAAAAGCCATCTTTTAGATCAGGATATCCAATGTCGGGCATAGGTCTCCTGGATCCACTGCTTCTATTATTTTCGCTTCGAATGCTGCGGCCAGCACGGCCCAAGCTAGCGTACCTAGTGTCTGCAAGTTTATCCCTCTGTGCTACTTCGTCGTAATATCTGGCATCATTTATACCAGCGCTATATTTTTGACTTAAACTGTATTTATCTATTGTTGCATATTTTTGAACGGTAGCATATTGCCGTCCTGTTTCAGCTACGCCGTTCGTTTTAGCTCTATCATAAGGTCTGTCTTCGGGCTGTAATGCGCCATCCAGCCTTGCTTTAAATTCTTTGTCCTTTTTCCTTCGTCTCCGGCATGCGCAAAGGGCTATTGCTATAGCACAAATAAGAAGTCCAATACCAGCAGCCGCAGCTACGTATGGTGGTGGCAAAGACAGACGGAAGGAACAATTAGCGTCATCCTCATCATATCCTGAAGGACAATGAGGACTTCCGTCACACCACAATGAAATAGGAATGCAAGCGTTTAGCTCCGGGCAGCTGAAAAAAAATAAAATGTCATAGAATCTATATGTTTAAATGAAACTCTAATTTAAACTTAATGAAATATACATACTTGTAGCGGCAGTCAAGTGTAAATGTTGATGGAATTATATTCGTTTCCAAGTCAGAATCCAATGTAGGTTTCTTCATTATTTCTATCCATTTTATCGCATAATCAGCTTGTTCATGCTGCAGAAAATCTATTACAAAACTACGGGCATGGGGTTTCAATGTAGACTCTAATGTTGTTTGAGATGATTTCCAACCTGGTGAATACAACTCCATTGTATTGGTAAGATCCGGACAAATTTCTTTGAATTTTCTCGTATCTCTTGGTTCGTATAAGAAAAATCGATTAGGAGTCACACAAAAGGGTGTAGCTGCAGTTATTTCACGCCCAGGAATCCTGACGTACAAATATCTACCCTGCAATGGCGTGACTTCATCTCCACCAGGCTCAATAAGCCACGGTCGATGAACACAAGCAACTTCTGCTTTAACGCTTTCGGATATTATATTTCTATCGTTGACTATTTCTGGTGCTATTGATGCTTCTCTTTTATCAAAAAGTCTTATTTCGCCACTGCTTCCTCTAAGCCTTCTGTCACCCCATCCTGATGAACATACTGTTTCGTCACTGGGACCAGTTGGTATAAATTTATATTCACCCTCAAATGCAAAATCGTCGTAGTCTTCTGTAATGTTCATCATGGTTACAGTAAAATTAATTTCTACAACAGGAGCAGTTAAGGTATGAATGGTTAGCGGTTCAGATCTATTCGTACAGAGACAATCTCTGTGTATAGGTATTCCCTCCCAAGGGTATTCGGTTATCACAAGTTGAGCAAAACCTTCGCCCCCAAATGTCCTTTTAGCAGGTCTGTCACATTTCCAACGATTAGTCCTAAAATCTTTGTGAGAACTGCAAACTTTGTTTCCGAAATATGTATTCGTAAATGTTAATTGTATTCTCTCGCCGGGTTTTGCTTCAAATCTGCAAATAATAATAAATTTTATATTTTCTATAAAAGAAACTTCACGTTTTACTGTAAATCACTACATATTCTAAAACAATGTCGCTTTCCGCCATCTGCGTGTCTGTATGCTTTGATTTTTTAAATTACGCAACAGATTTTGATGGTTTTCTTTTAATAGATAGACTGATTTAAGAGGAAGGTTGTATGTATAATAACTCCATTTTTAAAGTCCGAAATCCACGTGGGTGAAACTGCAGGCGGAAGCTAGTACTACTTATTTTATATTACCTTAAAAGGCAAGTAAGATTCTGCGCCCCGCCTCTTCCGTAGTAAAATATAGCTCGCGGAGCTTGGAATCTCCCAGAATACGTGAGTACCGACTTGAAGACCCTGTCGCATGCCGATTGAGAGGTCGTTAGCGGCTGTCCTTGTTCGCTGACGTCGACGAACTCGTATCGAAGTAGAAACGACACCGGATACAGCGCCGACCCTTGACGGAGTTCCTGTTGAACAAAATAAGTATATTATTTTATGACACTGTTATACTATTTTATACTCTTTTTATTTGTGTATTGTTATACTGTTATACTCGAGCTCTGGAGTAAAAATAACAAGGCAACTTTATTTTATAATACAAATTAGATGTCGGTGCCTTCTGATGAATATCGATGTAATTATAAAGCAGGAATGTTGCCTCTTGTCTTTGGCCATCGCTAACTCAACAAACACATGGAAAATAGTACCCGGCGTAACTATTACTTTTAAATTTATGTATCCATATAATATGTAAATATATATATCCACATCTTTTTGATTCATGATATAGCATCAAAAGCAGTGACTTTGTTAGAGAAACTAAAAATAGACACATAAAATACAATGATAATCCTACTACCCTACTAATATTGTAAATGCGAAAGTTTGTAAGGATGTTTGTTACTCTTTCACACAAAAACTACTGAACGGATTTTCATGAAACTTTACAGTAATATAGTATAGCTTTCATATCAGAATAACGTAATAAGTTAAAATTTTACTTACGAAATCTACGCGGGCGAAGCCGCGGGCGGAAGCAATCAAATCAACAATATTTCAATTCTCTGTTATCTATATATATTTAACACTAATGATTAGGATACAATATCGGTTGTCGCTTAGTTTTGATGATTCAGCCGTCGATGTGTAGAGCAAAAAAAAGGATTATTGATTTTTATTTTATATAAGTACCTATATAAAAAAAAATAAAGTA
The DNA here is from genome assembly GCA_001625245.1 of Calycopis cecrops. Classification (NCBI taxonomy): domain Eukaryota; kingdom Metazoa; phylum Arthropoda; class Insecta; order Lepidoptera; family Lycaenidae; genus Calycopis; species Calycopis cecrops. The sequence continues at coordinate 104,460 of LUGF01047470.1, forward strand.
TTTTTTGTGAGAAACAAGTAGAACACGTAAATAACGTTTTACAAATGTGTCATATCATTTAAAACTGTTTTAATACGATCCACTAGTCCATATTACGATCACAACGTAACACAAATTACGTACGTTACAAGTAAAACTTCAAATATTTAGTTATGAAACTTGCACGGGCCCCGTTGAATTTAATATTGAATAATAAAGCAGCACTCGACTTGTGACTTTAACAACTTGCTTGAGAGCAGGTTCCCCAACTAGGGCGCGGATTGCTCAGCACTTAGCGCCGTAATCATAACTTATGCAATCAATACTTTAGGGAGATAAGTAACCTTGCGATATGCCTGACGGTAAATTGATTTGTGATCGCTCTGAAATGTGTCACTGTAACATTTTATTTTATAGTATAAGGTGGCAAAGTGGCTGGAGCCAGTTTTATGAGCGCTGACACCCATAGACATCCGCATAGGGGTTGTACAGATGCATTGCCCTCCTCCCTCTTCCACCTTGTAGGCGTAAAGCAACACAGCTGTCACTTTTCACCGGTTTTGTGAAAGCAAGAGGTAGGTACCTATTGCATGTATGCTATTACAAATACAGCACTAGGCACAGTCAAGAAATCAGTCGACTACAAAAACTGCGCAGTTATAGTATTAACTATTATATTTTTTTTATGGTATAGGGAGGCTAACAAGCATTGGGAGTCAATTTCATGACCATAGACGCCCAGACATCCGCGTAGCAGCTATACAGATGTGCTGCCCTCCTTTCTCCTCCCACCTCCATGGGCCACCGGCTAATAAGCCGCAACTAATTCAAATATTTTTTTACTGTAATTAGTAAGAATAGAACGGAATAGAATAATATAATAGAAATACATTTATTCACTGCTTCACAACTTCGCAATAGAAATAAATAAACGTAAAAGTAAATTAAATACAAGGTTGCTAAGAAAATAAAATAATACTAATAAATATGAAACAAGTGCATTTTTCCTTTTGAACTATTTAAGTAAAAGGGGAAAATGATCTCTTCTAAGAAATCTACAATTATTTCAGCATGCATTATAGCGAGTGGCTAGGTAGTAAAAGGTGGCAAGTCGGCAAAACGCCGCGGGCCCCAGTCCGAGAATCACAACTCTGCTTTTTTTTAGCGCCCATACGACGAATTTACCCCGGGCTTCGAGCGGTATAGTTACGTTACTAATTACTATGAGCGTCGGTAGTCAACTAAGTACTTGTAAGAGGCACTGCCACACTGCATGCTTGCATGCAGCCGAATAGGCCCGACACGTCGGGGAGGTACCTCTCGCTTACACGAGACCGGCGTAAAGTGGCATTTGAGCTGTCACCTTTCGTGCAGTGTAAGTAGCCGGTGGCCCATGGAGGTGTCAGGGGAAAGGAGGGCAGCGCATCTGTATGGCCTCTATGCGGATGTCTATGGTCGTCAGTCATGAAAAGAACCCCGACTCCTCGTTCGCCCCCCTATACCATAAAAATACAAAAACAAGATACAGACAAAAAGAAAAATAGTAAACATCCATCTGGAAAAGTAAATGGATGTGTAATTATAATCAGTGGAATACAAAATGAGTATTTCTAACATAAAAGGTAATAAAACGTCAATAAAAAGCACATGAAACGTATCGGTAATAAACAGCTTAAGCGATATGAGAGGATATATAAAATCTATTCGATTGATGACCTAATAAATTTTATATGAAAGTCTATATTTCCAATAATATTAATAGGAAGGCTCCTGGGCGACTTTCTCTCTAGACATTCTCATTTTAGTAACATCTTTAGAGAAATTACTGATTCTAAAAAAAATTAAAAGCGTAAACCTTATAAAAAGATACAAGAGTTGTAATTGACTTATGATTATTTTATTTTAAATATAATTTAATTGTAATTGCGAGTTGCAGTTAAAAATGTATAGACTTTATTTATAATGAAATAAGTCGTCTCATGCATATAATTTTTTTTTTATTTTATTCTATTAAACAAATATTCTATTCTTTTAAAGTCTACGACAGAGTAGCAGCTACAAGGTATGTACTATTTATATAGTATACAAATGTGTGTGCAAATGCAAGTACTAAGTTCTTCATTCTACTATTCCGATCAGCAGTCTAAAGTAACATGTGATTGGCTCGAAATTGTTACTTAGATTTTTAAAAATCACAATAAAGCTTTGGTCCGACTCAATAATCAAGCTCAAAACCCCAATTTGACTGAACATGCTTGGCTGTATATCAAATTAGCATTGAAGTTCCTAAGATAGTTTTTCAATCTTAAAGCAAGGTGCTAAGCAAAAGTGAAATGATTGATCCGAAATATAACATTGTCATACAGCCTGTGTACTATTATATTCACTATAATTATAGTATAAAAGAAAGTCGCTTTCCGCCGTCTGTGTGTCTGTATGCTTAGTTTAGCTTAGTAGTTCTGTATCTTTAAAATTACGTAACCGATTTTGATGGTGTTTTTTTAATAGATACAGTCTTTCAAGAGGAAGGTTTATATGTATAATAATATCCCTTAAGTAGTGGATGAAATCCACGCGGGCGAAGCTGAGGGCGGAAGTTAGTATTGTAGTATGCATAAAAAATGTATTCTAATCTTATGTACGGATATCTCATATTCCATAGACTTCGTTTCAAATTTTTAGCCTTAGTTCTTATTGCGCTTAAACCATTGTGCCAACTTAGTAAGAAGTAGTGCCACACTGCATGCATGCATGCAGCCGAATTGTGCCGGCACGACCGAGAAGTTAGCTCTCGCTTACACGAAGCCGGCGTAAAGTGACAGCTGTGCTGTCTCGTTTCGTGCTGTCTGTAAGTAGCCGGTGGCCCATGGAGGTGTGAGAAGAAAGGAGGGCAGCGCATCTGTATAGCTTCTAGGAGGATTTCTATGGGCATGAAAATTACCGACTGCTCGTTTGCCCCCCTATACCATAAAAAAAATATATATATCAACCCGCTAAGGAAACGGTTTGGTTGGCACTAACACAAGACAATGTTTTAATACAAATTTTATCAATTACATAAGTATACCCCTACTACACTAAATATATTTGGAGAGTAAATATGTTAAATTAACCCAATATTAGACTAATCCTTACTAAGTAAATACTCTTCAGTTTAGTAAATTCATATTTAATTCATAATAATCTAGGTAGTGTGTTTAGGTCGGCGTCTCCTTTCAATGCTCAAATTGTATTTGGGGACCGTACTAATTAAATTATTTAGTTATCATAATTACTATGGGCCAAATGGCTAATGAAAACAATTAATTTATAAATTATTTTTATTTATAAATTGTAATATTATGTAACTAAGTTTGTGTGGGACTTGGTATATAAATACTTTCTTTTTCTTCTTTCTGTCTTTAATCATTATATAGTATATAACACAGAACAAAGTCGCTTTCTGCCGTCTGTGTGTCTGTATACTTAGATCTTTAAAATTACACAACAGATTTTAATGGGGTTTTTTAATAGATAGGTAGAGTGATTAAAGAGGAAGCTTTATATGTATAATTACTTCATTTTCAAATTCCAAAATCCACGCGGGCCAAGCTGTGGGCGAAAGCTAGTTAATTATAAATCCTTGCTGCATTGCAGTATTGCAGTACTTGTACCTCTCGCTCACATTGCCTTAAAATAGCAGCTGTTGCGTGTCAAGCATTGCGAGTGTTAGTATTCAGTGGCCGCTGGGAAAATAGAAGGAGAGGAACGGGAGAAAAGGAGATGAACAGGAAGAAGGAAACACTCATCCGCATTTCATTTATTTGGATGTCAAAGTACTTTATTCTAACGACTGTGACAGATTTTGTGATGCTTGAATGATGGACCAAGTGGGCTACCGGAAACAAGAGCACTGAACGCAATAAAGTCATTACTTTAGAAGCCGTATCACGTGTGTTATAGCTACTCTTACTCCTTGGTCGCGCTCTAGGGCATAACCTATTAAAACGTACCTGTATAAAATAAATGATATCTACATTATCTATGGAAGTAGTAAAAATCATATTCTAGAGCTTTACTATATTATTTAATATGAGCTGACCTGATAAACGTTGTCCTGTCATAACTACAGAATTTGTTACCATGTCCAACTACGCGTTTTCCCGTAGGAATGAAGCATTATCCCGAGTAAGAAGTAGCCTATGAGCATCAGGAGTAATGAAAGAAAATAATGTAAAATAATGTCAACTTCTAACGGTAAAATATTTTTTCAGATCGGTATAGTAGTTAGTCTATTCAATACAAACAAACAAACCAACAAATCTTTCCTTTTTACAATATTATAGTGTAGAAAATATTAATATTTTTCTATTATATATAATAATAGTTTTATATCTAATATATAAAATTCTCGTGTCACAGTTTTCGTTGCCATACTCCTCCGAAACGGCTTGACCGATTCTCATGAAATTTTGTGAGCATATTGAGTAGGTCTGAGAATCGGCCAACATCTATTTTTCATCCCGATATTCCCACGGGATCGAAAGTTACGCGGGTGGAACCGCGGGGCGCAGCTAGTCTATAAATATAAAAATGAATATTGGTCTGTATTTTCTTTATATAATCGTAAACTATACATTTGATCATGTGATGATGTTTAGCAAAGTTGTTATGCATGAGCCAACGAAGGTTTCTGAGTTGACCAATTTTCGACAGATGGCTCCACGCGTAGCAACGCGTGCAGGGTAGAACTAGTTTTTATAATAAAAAAAAGTTAATATGCTCATCTGTCCGGGTTAGTAATATAATCTGATCAATGTCAATTTGTATAATAGACTTTGAGGATTATCTGATATATTCAATTACGAAACCTATACCAATTATATTGGGTTTCTGTGTAAAGGAGGATTAATATACGAAATTAATATAAATGCATAGCTGAAATACGCGATATTATAATCGTTCTTCAATTAAAACATATGTATAACAAAACACAGCACACGCGAGAATTTGACCGGCGATTTAGACGCTTTTTAGAAGTTGAATGCAGCGACTAGACGCAGGGAGCGCACACCACAAGACGCCAGACGCGGCGATTTGCTCGCTAATGAATGTGAATTAATGTTAATCGCGATAACGCATCGAGGCAGTCGCACGACCGTCGCACGGCTCTATTGCGACCGGTCGCAGAGAGTCGCTGAATCGTGCGACTGCATGGATTTAGTCGCAAAGTCGCCGCGTCTAAAAGTCTCGTATGTGCTGTCGTCCTTAAAACTACATTGGTATGAAACTTGAATAAAAATATGTTATAAATTTAGTTTACGGGCGATTATTTTTTATTGTATAAGAGAGTTGCAAACTAGTCCACGTTTTCATGCCTACCGGTGCCCATAGACATCCGCATAGAGGCTACACAGATGCGCTGTCCTTTCTCCTCCCACTTCCATGGGCCACCGGTTACTTACATATTTCACGAAATGGGACAGCACAGCTGTCATTTCACGCCAATTTTATGTAAGCGAGAGGTACCTCCCCGGTAGCGCCGGCCCAATTCGGCTGCATGCAAGTATGCGTGTGGCACTACCTCTTACCATCCTTGTGTGGACGAGAGACATGCCAAGACAACCGCTTCGGCACCTCTTGCCTCTCTATCGCCTGTTCCATGCCCCTGCTGAATGTGACACTATATCACGTCAAAAATTGAATTTATCCGTAAAGATAATAACAATAGAGATATACATGGATCTGATGTACAATATATTTATATACTGTAAACGGGACTTAGCGTTATAAAATCGAAGTATTTACCTCGACTCCCGACGTCAGTCTACTCTGACCACGGCCGTTGCATTACGGCTGAAACGTCGAGAGTCGAGGTAAATACTTCGATTTTATAACGCGATTAAGTCCCGTTTACAGTATGTAAATATGAATACAAATTGTGAAAGCTTAAAACAATTTAACGTACAAGATGTTAGAATATTTCATAAAAACGGACAAAAAGCGATTTTATCCCCGAAAAATATTAACGAAGACGCATTAAATCGATTAAAACATCAACAATAGCTGAATCGAGTGGCGCGTCTGTGTTACATTTTTCATAGAAGCAAAGTCATTCCGGGCTATGCATAGCAGAGCGGGCGAGTGAAAGAGTACTGTTTGCTATGCGAACTGAAAAAGTATGGAGCTCACAAAGGAACTTTTTCAAAAGACCAACGAATAAATAGCTAATTATCCATTTTAGAGCCTTTACGGTAGAAGGGAAATAAATCATTTTGATGTGATGTGAATACGTTTGTCTTATTATACTAGTGATCGCTGGTAGATCGAAATTCGATCTAAGTGAAACTTTTTGTAACTACAAATTGAATACTTATTATTATTATGTCTTTTTAACTACGGTAATCACTTTGTGTATTAAATGAATTGATCCATTGTGTGCGTGGTGTAGGTTTCGTTTCATTTAATTAATATAATAAAATGTAATGCATGTTATTTTAAAGTGTTAGTATTTTGCACTTAACCTACACATAAACTATAAGTGTGCTTAATTTCAAACTCTTCCGTTCGCGCAATTTCCGTATATAGGAATCCAAAGTTTTTGCTTCGCGTATTAATATTGTATACAGGGTTGATAAGACCGAGAGGCATTAAATGAAACCAGATATACTATAAGTGAACATAGTTAATCCGAAACTATTTAAAAAAAGTTTACGACATGTATACGAAAATACTTTCAAACATGTTAAATAGCGAAAAATTGTTAACACTCTTTGTACCGGGCGACTACAGAGAGCACGGGGTGAATGACCCCGGCCGGCCATAGTCGGCGATTAGCTGCGAAGTATATTAAAACAGTAAAATCCGTGTGTCTGTATATTGAATATATTTAGGAAAAACTAATTGGGGGCGATGTTAAAATAGTATTAGAACTCTTTTCAATGCTTATAATTTTTTTTGTCTATCTGTTTGTCCGTTTGTCTGTTTGTCCAGGCTAGTCACTGAAACTACTGGACGGATTGGAATGATACTTTTTATGGTGTATAGATACTAAGCTTGGTCAATATGTAGGATACTTTTTACTGCTAGAAGATCGCTCATTCCTGCGGGAAATTTAGTAAGTATACTTTACCCTACGAATTTGAAAATTTAAAAGAAACTTTCTGCGGTGAATTCCAAATCTTTAATAGATAAGCTTGTACCAAGATGGATTGTTCTTGCTCGTACGACACCGCAGTGACAGTTATGCTATCGGGTTTCGCGCGGTTTGTGAGTTTTTTTATTAAAGTGTACGGAGGCAAACGAGCAATCACCATTTC
>LUGF01047470.1:112477-130713 GCA_001625245.1 Calycopis cecrops
GATGTTAAAGGTTAATATTGTATACAGGATTGATAAGAACGAGAGGCATCAAATGAAACCACATATACTATAAGTGACTATAATTAATCCGAAACTATTAAAAAAAAGTTTACAACAAGTATACGAAAATACTTTTTTCAAACATGTTAAATAGCGAAAAATTGTTGACACTCTTTGTATCGGGCGGCTACAGTGAGCACGGGGTGAATGACCCCGGCGGCCATAGTCGGCGATCAGCTGCGAAGTATATTAAAGCAGTAAAATCCGTGTGTCATTGAATATATTTAGGAAAAACTAATTGGGGGCGATGTTAAAACAGTATTAGAACACTTTTCAATGTTTATACTTTTTTTTGTCTATCTGTTTGTCCGTTTGTCTGTTTGTCCAGGCTAGTCACTGAAGCTACTGGAATGACGGATTGGAATGAAACTTTTTATGGTGTATAGATACTAAGCTTGGTCAATATGTAGGATACTTTTTACTGCTAGAAGATCGCTCATTCCTGCGGGAAATTCAGTAAGTATACTTTACCCTACGAATTTCAAAATTTAAAAGAAACTTTCTGTGGTGAATCACAAATCTTTAATAGATAAGCGTGTGCCAAGATGGATGTTGTTGCTCGTATGACTCCGCAGTGACGCAGTTATGATATCGGGTTTCGTGCTGTTTATGAGTTTTTTTTATTATAGTGTAAGGGGCAAACGAGCAATCACCTTTTCCATGACTTCCAACACCTATAGACATCCGCATAGAGGTTATACAGAAATGTTGCCTTCCATCCTCTTCCTATGTACATGGACCACCGGCTACTTACACACCGCACGAAACGCAACAGCACAGCTGCCACTTTACGCCAGTTTTCTAACAGAAAACGTTTCAAAGATCAAAGATCCACCAATAGGGAAGACATAATAAATATTATGTGGCTGGATTTGTGTGTTTAATTGTTAATAAATGTCAATACTATAAAAAACCCTTCAACCCTTTCGATTACGGTATCATAAAATAATATTTGCATAACTCCAAGTCACATTTAAGGGCCCATCAAATATTTATGGCAGTCATAATGAGGCAATTAAGGAAATTAAACAGAAAATAAGGGCCGTTAAATGGTAGGGTTTGAATCTGCTTTTATATCTCAAGCTTTTCGACATAGCCAATAATAATAAACTGAGTATATTGTCGGTTGGTTATTTTACTTCTCTAAGGGCGAGACTTTTAGTCGCGGCGTAAGTTTTTTTTTAAAATTATTTATGGTATAGGGGGGCAAACGAGCAGTCGGAGTCATTTTCATGAGTACCGACGCCCACAAACATCCGCATAGAGGCTATAAAGATGCGCTGCCCTCCTTTCTCCTCCTACCTCCATGGGCCACCGGCTACTTATACACCGCACGAAACCCGACACAGCTGTCACTTTACGCCGGTCTCGTGTAAGAAAGAGGTACCTCCCCGGTCGTGCCGGCTCAATTCGACTGCATGCAAGCAATGCAGTGTGGCACTACCTCTTACTGGTTTTATTATTTTTAGAATTTATACCTCTTACTTTTTTTTTTTTTTTAGATAAAAACTATGCTGAGACAGAAGGTCAGTGCAGCTTCATCGATATGAGAAGCGAACTCGCTGGGGAGCTCTAGCCTCTGTAATTGTGGTCGATAGGGGGACAGAACCCCCTTCTTTCCCAGACTAATGGGAGAACCCAAACCGGACTATTGCGACTAATAGGTTATACTATTACTATCATTGCCGAGGACAGCGGGTGTCCTCAACTCCCCACCTCTAACGAAGGGGAGCAGCTCGCGCGCGGCAGCTCAAAAGTGGCCGACACGAGTCATGAGCTGGAAGAGCTCTATGAGCTATCATGACTGGTACCTCTTACTATTTTTAGAAGCTGAATGCAGCGACTAGACGCCAGAAGCGGCAACTTAGTCGCTAATGTATGACTGCATCGATGCAATCGCAAAGTCGCCGGCCACCCCGTCTAAAAGTCTCGAGTTTGCTGTGGACCTAAAGCGTTTTGGCAAAGTCCAGTTATTGAATGATTTTAGTACCACGCTATATGCATGTAGTCGAATGGGCTGGCACTACCGGGGAGGTATCGCTTACACGATACCGGTGTAAAGTGACAGCCGTGAATTAGCATTTAGTGCGGTGTATAAGTTGCCGGTGGTCTATGGAGGTGGGAGGGCAATGTACAACCTCTATGCACATGTGTATGGGCATCGGTAGTCACGTAAATGGCTCCAACTGCTCATTTGCTCCCTTTTTTTTATGGTATAAGGGGGCAAACGAGCAGTCGGATCTGTTTTCATGACTACCGACGCCCACAGACATCCGCATAGAGACTACAGATGCGCTGCCCTCCCTTCTCCCCCCACCTCCATGGGCCTCAGGCTACTTACACACCGCACGAAACGCGACAGCACAGCTGTCACTTTACGCCGGTCTTACGTAAGCGAGAGGTACCTCCCCGGTCGTGCCGGCTCAATTCAGCTGCATACAAGCATACAATGTGGCACTATCTCTTACTAAAATCCCTTGTGAAATGAAAGAAAGATCTTGTGTATTATTGGATATACCAAGTGAGTACGGAAAGAATATATTCGAGAAAAAATATTTTTATGTTATTGCAAGATTGTAATCTAAATTGCCAAATAATATTCAAATCCGTTCAGCAGCTTTTGCGTGAAAGAATAACGAAATAGAATCAGACTTCAGCATCTATAATGTTATAATGAACGGGCTATTAACTGTGAATGGCGTGGAAGGGGTTGTTGTTCGCGTCCATTAAGAGAAGCCTGTCTAGCTGTTACAATTTTGAACCTCATTTTCGGTAAAAATGCCGCATAAAGCACTAGTTTTTGTGTATTCTTTTGTAAGCCAAAGATTTTCTCGTGTTTTTGAAATATCGATAAGTCATTCCGCTAAGTGAAAGATTTTTTGTCAAGTTGAAGTCAAGCGTAAATTTATTCTGATGGAAATTTTCTTTTTTTGATCAAATTCTGAGCTGCTAGTAGTTAGAATTTGGATTATTAATTTATCTAAAGATTTTCATATTATCAAGATGACTCATACGTTAACATTTGTCAAGGCGTCTAGATGTGTACAAAAAAGTGATTTTTTTATGGTATAGGGGTACAAACGAGAACTCGAGCCATTTTCATGACTAGTGATGCCCACAGACATCCGCATATAGGCTATACAGATACGCTGTCCTTCTTTCTCCTATCACCTCCATAGACCACCGGCTACTTAATCATCGCACGAAACGCTACAACATAGCTGTCACTTTACGCCGGTCTCGTGTAAGCGAGAGGTACCTCCCCGGTCGCGCCGACATAATTCGGCTGCATGCAAGCATGCAGTGTGGCCCTACCTACCACAAAACATTATTTTCATTATAAAGTGTAAAAATACTCGAATAAATATCGATATAACTTAAATATAAACAAACAATAAGTCTATTTTCACTTACCATTGAGAGTGAAATAATTCCGTGCTCAAATGTTTATTTGAAAATAAATCACATATAGTATTGGTATTGTGATATATGTGCGTGATATACGAACTGCTTACTGATAATTTATACTCGGCCTCGCCTGATCTATTACACGATTAACTAGATTTATCTTAAGAACCTTTTTTATTGCGGAGACAGGCGATGTTAAACATTCCACCAACGTTTTTGTATAAGGGGGCAAATATGGTCATAAGCTTTTAGTGATAGCCCTTAATCATTTACACTGCTCTGCAGACATGCTGTTCTCTTTGACCCCACCCGCAACTGACCATCTGAAATTACCAAGCCTCTTGAAACAAACATGGCTGTTGAGAAATGCTGTCGTGACAGCCCGATTCGGTTGCAATGTAGCGATTACATCTCGGGATTGCCTAAACATTTTTTAGCTCAGAGCCTGACACGCAAATGGCTAATGGTCATTTACCTATTAATTCGTGTTTTGTACTTACAAATAGCACAAAATACGACGTCTTTTCATGCTGGGCTTTTATTAAGCACTATTTGCTTCGTTACAGCACTTTATTTGGCGATAACACAGCATGAAACCTCTTTAAAATCTTATCAAGATATAAAAAAATACATTTAATGTAGACTACCAAGTCTAAAGAATATATTTTTCCGTATTTCTTTAATAGGTACACCTTTAATTCTCCGGCAAACAGCATTCGAATACGAATTCGTTTAATTATTTCGAGACCGAAAAAGTTTTATATACAATTTACACGTTTCGTTTAAATATAAAATTTGAACGTAATTTTTGTGTAAAATTCATTTGTATAGATTCGAAGGTCTAGAAATCTGTTCAATGGAATTGTCAATCTACCTACTAACTAAATATAAATAAATATAATGGAATTAACCCAGTGGTTATAAACAACTAGGCCATTTTTTTCTGCTACGCGATAAAGTATTACAATCGAGCACTATTTTTTTTCTTTTTGTTTATTTATTTGTTTTCTTCAAATGACTTAAAAATGGTTGTAAAAACGAAAGGTTTGGTCGTAGCCTGAAGACGAATAAAATAATCACAGTAAAAATAGATGGGTCTTATTTCGATTCAAATTAGTATTTTCATTTTTAATTTACCTATAGTTACAGTTCGGAGTCAGGAAATATGTGGAACCACCCCCTTACTTCAGAAGGCGAGGTGAGTGTCGGACCTCCGCTTGATTTCTCCCTGGAGACCGACACGTCTCTGGTAGTGGACGATTAGATACGACCGAAATAATCCTTGCTAGCATTCACGAGTAACATTGTATTTAATAATTTTACTAATGTTATATTTAGTTTTTTTTTAATAGTATAAGGGGGCAAACGAGTCGGAGCCATTTTCATGGCTACCGACGCCCATAGACATCCGCATAGAGGCTGTATAGATGCACTGCCATCCTTTCCTCCACCTCCATGTGCCATTGGCTACTTAAATCGCAGGAAATGCGACAGCACAGCTGTCACTTCACGCCGGTTTAGAGTAAGCAGAGGTGCTAAGCCTCGCGAATTCCCCCTCCTTACTATTATATTGTAATATATTCCATTTCGAATTAAAAATATATACTAATAATAATAGCTGCCCGACCGACGTTGGAAAAATATGTTATCACTAGCTGCGCCCCACGGTTTCACCCGCGTAAATTTCGAGCCCGTGGAAAATAGAATATTATCCCATGGCATACCATAGGAACATTTTTTCGGGATAAAAACTGTCCTGTGTTAATCCAAATTACTCTCTATGAGTGTGCCAAATTTCATGAAAATCGGTTCAGCAGTTTTTGCGTGAAGGAGTAACAAACAAACATACAAACTTTCGCATTTATAATATTATAGTAGGATGATAACGTGTAACAATGTGGTCAACATGTTTCTTTACCCTAAAATATTGACACCGCCATCTGCTGGGCTCATTGGTAAGTCTAAACCACTCTCAAATCCCCTTCAACACACACAAAAAATTTCGTCAAAATCGGTCCACTAATAAAAAAAACCCCATCAAAATCGGTTGCGTAATTTTAAAGATCTAAGTATACAGACACACAGACGACGGAAAGCGACTTTGCTTTATGCTATGTAGTGATAATATAACAAGAGTTACAAACAACAAGACAGACGTAATATCATAATGATTAAGGATTCTATTGTCCCAAAAACCATACATTAAATATCTTCTCCATTCGAATATTTTTTCCACACAGGAAGAGAAATATCTTATATAATGAATTCCGCCTTCGTTTTTGTAATATTACTTACGGTACGCCCACGTTTCTATATCTTAATTAATATTAATGACCTTAACAGTATCAGGATAATATTTAGCTTAAACGAATATATCAATATGATATCTAATAACAATAATAACAATATCTATGGACTTATCACAATAGGTTAACCCCCTGCTAAGTACCATAAGGACTGTGTTACGGGTAAATGTTATTACCATATAAGTCATCACAAAATAATGCGGATATTAATGGGAGTCGGTAGTCATTAAATGGCTCCGATTGTTTGTATATATGCTACAAACGACAACGGAAATATATTTAATATGTTTACATGCAAGAAATTTTATATTATATTTAAGATTTTTATTAAAGAAATACACATAATACGTAGACATCCATGACCTAGGCGGCATTCGAACCCGCGACCCTTTTTTTTGTCGAAGGGAAAATGCTTTTACGCACCGTCCACCCGAACCCGCGACCCCTGGCGCAATATGCTACGCTTATCCACCCTGTACCATTGCGTCAGCCTGGTCGTCGTATGATAATACACAATAATATGATAAATAGTAGCTGCCTTCTTATTATATGCGATTACCTATTTAAGTATAGATATATTGAATAAGTCAATATAAATGGTTAAAAAATATCACGGTTTATATGGATGTAAGGCAATTCCGAATTTTCAGATTTTTATAACACTAGCTGCGCCCCCCGGTTTCATCCACGTAAATTTCGATACCGTGAAAAATAGAAAATAATCCATCCCATTTTTTCGGGATAAAAGCTATCCGGTGTTAATTCATAAACAGATACCCTGTATGTGTGTGCCAAATTTCATGAAAATCAGTTAAGCAGTTATTGCGTGAAGGAGTAACAAACAAACAAATATGCAAACTTTCGCATTTGTAATATTAGTAGGATTAAAGAGTATTGGGAATTACATGATGTTGTCATGTTTGATGCGGTCTGTGAGTAGCCGGTATCGGATACATACGGATGGTAAACCGTAAAGGGCGTTGGTGACCAATTGAATCTTTCACGTAGTGCTCACCTGGTTCTAGGGGGAAACCCCTATGCTACAAAAAAATATGCAACCGCATGGCCATTGCTTCCTATCCTTTCTACCTTTGAAAGAAACCATGAAGGTTACCCGTCACTTCACGCAGGTCGCCTCCGTAGCGCCTGTACGGTAAAGTAATAGCAGTAGCCCTTGCCATACCAGACAATTGATCAACAGGAACAACGCCCGTATACAGGTTCAAATTATTTGCAGATGCGTTGCCCTTTTTCCTTCTCCTCCCTCCATGGGCCATCTGGTCTACTTACACATGGCACGATAAGCGACATGACAACTGTCACTTCACGCCGGTTTCCTGTAAGCGAGAGTTACCTTGCCAGCCGTGCCAATCCGATTAGGCTACATGCATGCAGCGTGGCACTACCTTTTAAGCTAAACGTGTAGGTAACATTAACAGGTCTATCGGTTATACTTCTTTCTATATGCAATATGCACTTACCTGTAGTATAGTCAGTGCTGAGCCGGTTGTGATGTAGCTCTCAGCGGGCGCGCACGGCCGCGTCGCGCGCGTAGCGTTGGAGAGCAGCGCGTGGTCGCACAGCCGCGGCGACTCCTCCCGGCAGAAGGAGCCGAGCAGAGACTTCTTGTCTGCCATGTCCAGCTGTGGCCAAAGTAAGGAGGTTGAGAGAGAAAATAGAACTGAAAATCGTTGCAATATTTCAGAAATCTATATATAAACAATGAATGTTTGTCTTTATGTCCTATAAAGAATCTTAAAATATGCATTTAATGATGTCTTGATATATAGCAACGTAATTGTTGTGCATATGACCACTACAATTTCTGAGTTAAGAATTTTTAAATTTCAACCTCTAAGGGGGTGAAAAAGTGGGGTGAAGTTTAATAATAACGTGACTTGGGTGAAACAGAAGGCAGCTGTGCCTTTGTTGTAAAATAATTAGTTATATTACTTTAATCCATAACAATGTTATATAATATGTTTTATTTTTTGTAGTATAAGGGAGGCAAACGAGCATTCGGAGTGTTATGGTGACTACCGACGTCCACAAACATCCGTGTAGATGTTACAGAAACAAACACGTTGCAATTCTTTTGTATTATCCTCAACGGAACAGAAAACTCACAAGCGTAGATAGTAAAGCTCATTCAACCGTTTCGTATGAGCGAAAGGTACCCACCTCCCCTACCTCCCCTGCGCCGGCTCGATTTCTCTGCAACTCAGCAATGTCGCTATCTTTTACTGTAACTTTCAGTGCATTACGATTATGTGGTCTCATGATGAAAAAAATAACCGTGATGATTATTATATTGCCTAAATTAGTTAAAGCTTTTAGTAGAAACATGAAGTAACAGTTACCCAACAAAAATAATACATTTAAAAATAGAATTCATCTTCCAAAGTTCTTTCTTCAAATTACTATTTAAATATGGAACGCCTTTGAAAACATACTTTCTAAAATGCATTTGAAACTCCAGATCTCATTGTTGCAATATGCATTTGTGTTTCTGGGTTAGCATATATTTTCTTGGAGCAAGATAGATATTTTCTCAATAAAGCAAGACCTACTTCCAAGGTACACAAGCTGCGAGTAGGAAGTGATTTGCTCCAGCCAGGTGCACTATTTACTCAGAATCTCCAGCGAACAAGGAAACTTTTCTGATTAAAGTGCTAACAAAAAAGTCTTGACTTGCTCATCCATTCTTAATTCAAGCGGTGGAATTTCGAAACAACGGTGTGACCAGTTTATATTTTGCTTTAAAATTTGCCAACATTATTTTACGTGTAAAATTTTGTACGAGGAATTTATTTTACAATGTTTTAAAACGTTACCTGACCTTTTAAAAGATGAAAGTTTTTCGATGACAATAACCAACGTTAAAAACGGGCAACGTCTTGTAGTTATTTTTTAAAATTTGTGTTGCAATAAATACATATAATTTTTTTTACAATTATGGTATTACTAAATGCACCTCGCGGTTTTACCCTCGTAAATTTCGATCCTGTGAAAAATAGAAAATCATCTCATGGCATATACAGGAACATTCTTCGGGACAAAAACTATCCAAAATCAAAATCAATCAAAATCAAAATATTTTTATTCAAAATAGAATTTGAAAAATTGCTTTTTGAACGTCAAAAATTTCCATCTACCACCGGTTCAACCCTAGCCCTGTCCTGAGAAGAACCGGCGAAACAAACTCAGCGGGCCTCATTCATTTTTTTCATTATACATTCTTCATTTATATATATATATACGTTAAAAAAATATAATTTACATTTATTTTTGTATAGAAGTAGCCTGGGAGGAGGGTATTATTCCCAAGGTGTGGTATCTGTCATAAAATCTATTACTTTGTAATCCTATATGTTAATCCAAGTTATCCTCTATGTCTGTGCCAAATTTGAAGAAAATAGGTTGAACAGTTTTTGCGTGAAGGAATTACAAACAAATAAAAAAACTTTCGCATTTATAATATTAGTAGAATAGTGAGATGAAGATGGCTTCTGCTGGTCTTAATTTGATTGATAGATCTATCAGCAGAAATGTTGTGCGATCAACGCAACAAAGTCCATAGTCAAATAAACCATATTACTCAAATAAGAAACAATTATTTCATTCAACCTTTTCACCTTTAAGTAACCTTAAACTACATTAGCATTACCGTAGTTGGTTATTATTTTATCCTATACACATTTCTGGAGTCACGTCTATCTAAGAACAAGACATTTTTATGCCAGTTTCCCCATGGGGGACGCAAAGAGAATAGAGTGAACTATTTTACGATACCAGAACATTCCACATTCCTAAAACAGTAAAACAGTAACAATAAATAAACCAAATCTCATAAAGTCTGTTCAGCGGTTTATGACTGAAAATGTTATAAACCAACTACCTCATTATTTATTTTCTTATAGAATTTAATTGTATTCAAGAACTCAAAGTCATGCTAAATTCACGTGACATGAAATACAAATATTTTAATACCTGTTTCCGGCTGTAGGAAAATGGTATTTATATAATCGGATGGAATAAACGTGTACAACATACAGGTCACAAATGCAGCTCAGATGTTTTATTCTAGACTTATAGCTAGAACGTGACATGTTTTCAGGCCAATTGTACACTTGAATGCAGGCTTAGACAAAGAATAGAAGGTGGACTTATATAGTATTACACATAAATAAATATGTATTAGCAAAAGCACGTATATCATATATCATATATCATAATATATATAATTGGATAAATAGGAAAAATCAAAATTTGGTGACTGTGTGATTGAACTGAGCACATCATCGCATCATCACCAGTGACTCAAGTCATTGGTGATGCGCTGATGTGCTGATTAAATTGAAATTTAATAAATACTTAATCTATTACATTTTACGACCTAGAAATTGTCTTAAAAAAATATACCTTAGAGGTGAAAAAAATGATTACCTTCTAAGGTATATTTTTTAAGACAATTTTTCAATTTAATAGAAATAATTTTTTTTCACCTAGAGGTGAAAAAAAAAGAAATCATTTTTTTCACCTCTAGGTGAAAAAAATGATTTCTATTAAATTGCGAGTAAAACGCGAGGTCAATTAGTTAAAAAGCTGTGTTGTCGCGTTTCGTGCCGTGTGTAAATAGCCGGTGACACATGAAGGGTGAAGGACGAAGAAGGCAACGCGTCTGTAGAACCTCTATGCGGATGTCTATGGGCGTCGGTAGTTATAAAAATGGCTTCGATTGCTCGTTTGCGTACGTTTTCGTTTTATACTCCAAATAGAAAAAAAAAAATTATACAAAACGAACGCGAATACAAACAAGGACAGGGTTTATTTGTCAACTTTTAAAAGTTGTCATTTTCATAGCTCGCGAGTCCGGCTCGAAGTGGACTGGTTTTTAAAGCCTTGATAAATTGCATTCAAATTGGACAGGCACTGCCTAACGATTGGATGCGTTTCGTGCGTATGTCAAACTATTCTCGTCCCGCGGAAACGAAGCAGCTCTCGTGATAAAAATAACTTTTATTTTATTCCAAAAATCTGTCAGTATCTCTTGTATATTTAATTCAAATCCACTATGGCGTGTAATATTAACAAACATGCATGCTCTTTCATTTAAAATATTATAATTAAATTATACCATTCATTACGACGTCCTTGAAAAAACTGAGCCTGAAGGGACATGAGAACATGATACAAAAGCATGGCTGGTTTAAAATTTATAGTGACTCTCCTTTTTGCAGAAATACTGACTAGACAAATCATCAAGGTGCGTTGATCACTGATCTCAAACCTCGCATCAAAGGAAAAAAGTTCGATAATAGTAAAGTATCTTTTTCCCACATGCTCATCGACAGTCGCTTACACTTCCGCGTGATCAAGCCTAGATCAGTAGGTCCCGGCTTCCAATCCCGGATTAGAATCAAAAAGTATTATTGGGGTTTTTGAACTTCTAATAGTAGTACTAAGTCAGAGAGCTGACGGTAGAATTTTCTCAGGTCACATCTTTCTGCCGCCTCATCGGAATAGGAGAGTGGAATATTATATTTACATATTATAAGCACATAACTGTCTCCAACAAAAATACAATTAACTAAACCAACCAATATCACTAAAGGATTCAAAATCAATAACAAATATCGCTTTAAATTTATCGATTACGAGTGAGAAGCTAACAACACAACCGCAATGCAGTTGAGAAGTTAGTAAGAGTGCTCAGACACATTAAAGAAAATTAATGTTTGGCTGCCGACGTCAAGAGGGAGGTAGCGGTAGTTGGCAGAGTGAAATGGCACGAATAAAAGCGGTGAGAACCCACCCAATTTTATATTGCTTCTATATTTATATCGCCGCATTTGTCTTCCGTGCTACAAAAGTTTTGGTGGTTAATTAAAAAATTGCTGGCAACATTTCGCATTTAAATTTGGAATGTTTTCTCCATTATAATATATTGCTTCGTCCTTTGTTATATCAATTAGTTTATATTGTTTATGCTTCATAATCATGAGCATTTATTTAAACGTCCATCATAAAATATCTTGTTTAAAGAATGTGACGATGAAGTAATTTTATGATTGGTGGGATAGGAACAGAACGCTGAAAACCGATCCATCTATATTATGTTGCTTCTAGAATCGCCGCATTTGTCATCCGTGTAACAAAAGTTTTGATGGTTAATTAAAAAATTGCTGGTAACATTTAGCATTTAAATTTAGTATGTTTTTATCCATTACTTATATTTTATTTCGTCCTTCGTTATATCAATAACTTTGTGTTATTGATCCGTTAATGCTTAATAATCATCAGCATTTATACGTGTGCCGCTAAATAGCTTGTTGAACAAACGCGACGATGATAGGACATTTAGAAAGCTGGATAAGAATATTTTTTCACACCATAGAGAACGAAAGAGCAATCGGGTCAAGAGGTAGTGCCATGCTGCATGCGTGCATGTAGCCGAATTGAGCCGGGGAGGTACCTACCTCTCGCTTACACGATACTGGCGTAAAGAGCCGTCTGTGTTGTCGGGTTTCGTGCGGTAAGTAGCCGGTGGCCCATGGAGGGAGGGTGGCAACGCATCTATATAATATCTCCCTCTATGCAAATGTCTATGGGCGTCGGTAGGCATGAAAATAGCTCCGATTGCTCGTTTGCCGCATTATACCATAAAAAATACATTTACAACACTTGGTGTGTTGGTGCTTGCTTTCACTTAGGTCTTTACATTTCATCTCTAGTTTTTGGTGGGTAAATTTAGTCTTTCCTTCCAATCAACGAGAAGATATGAGCGATTAGAAGCGAGAACCCACTGAAATGTATATCTTACTAATATTATAAATGCGAAAGTTTGTATGTTTGTTTGTTTGTTTGTTACTCCTTCACGCAAAAACTGCAAAACCGATATTCATGAAATTTAGCACACACATAGAGGGTAACTTGGATTAACACATAGGATAGTTTTTATCCCAAAAAAATGTTCTTATGGGATGCTATAGGATGATTTTCTATTTTCCCCGGGATCCAAATTTACGCGGCTGAAATCGCGGTACGCAGCTAGTTATATATTTACATTTTAGCTGTTATATTTACACTATAACATTTTACAAAAGTTTTGGTGGGTTATTCAAATTTGCTGGTGACATTTTACATTTGAATAGTAGTGCTACATCAATTATATATTACTAGCTTCCGCCCGCGGTTTCGCCTGCGTGAATTTCGAATTTCAAAAATGATTAAAAATTTTAACTTATTATGTAGTTCTGATATGAAAGCTATATTACTGTAAAGTTTCATGAAAATCCGTTTAGTAGTTTTTGTGTGAAAGAGTAACAAACATTCTTACAAAATTTCGCATTTAAAATATTAGTAAGACTTAAGCTTTTTGTAATAATTAGTGGACTGTTTGTGTATGAAGAGAATTTGTCATCATGCGCCCTCTGTTGGTTAACTCGTTCAATGAACGCAGCAACTTCTTCAAGTGTATTTATTTCCTTTGACCAGATACGAACAGAAGCAATTCGATCTCGTCCAATTTTGTATGGCTTCAACATGTCCGTCTAATTTCCCAGTTTTGTAATAAAGAGGTTTTTTATAGTATGAGGGCAAACGAGGAGTCGGAGCTACTTTCTTGGCTACCGACGCCATCATTAACATCCGCATATATGCAGATGCGTTTGCTCCCGTTTTTTTTTTTCATTTCATTATTCATTCATATATAATTTAGATAAACCGCAGCTGTATTACGTCTCTAGAAAGATTCATATTGATTATAATGCCCTAAGAAGGGCAGAGAACAAGTAAAGTTACTTATGAAGCGCCCGTTCTCGGTCTAATTGACCGTTATAATTTAATTTCCTTATAATTTTCGGTTTTCCATTCCATCAATTCATTATTTACTTCATTAGAAATAACCCACTTAAAGTGAGCGGATAAAAATGGCAGGTCAAATTAGACACAGACTGTTGAACCCTATGCTTTAGCAGCCTTTGATGAATATACCGTACAATTGGGCCAGTACGATCGGGGAGGTAACGCTAGCATAACACCGACGTAAAGTAAGAACTATGCTGTAGGATTATGTAACGATTCTTGGTGGTCCATTCGAAGGGAGGAGGGCAGCGTGACTGATTGATGAAAATTTTGCATAAAATATTGTTCGAAGTTAGTTATCACAATGTTCCAACTACTTATTTTTTCTCTTCTATTGATATATCATTTCAAGGAAATTCAAGGACCACGATGAGAACGAAACACAACTCTGTAAGTTCACACTGCACACTGGGCTTAGTGAGAGCAAGGTCACCGACCGTAAGAGAAAAGTTCGGTTATAATGCAACAAAGATTAAATTGTAAATGGTAACCGATGACCAGAACGATTATTTTTGTTATTTCCACATAAGAAACAGTTAGACTGTTTAGGGTTAGGCATTAACAGATCCTTTTTCCAAAAACTATCGACTATCCAACAATACCATCCCATTTTACACGACTTTTCAAGTTTTCCAACAACGAAGAAAGACACAAAACAATGAAGGAGATAGATAAAATAGCACATTAACACATTGAAAACCACAAATGTAGCAATTTACTTGCCCAAGTCCAGGCTTGTATTGCCATTAAATAATAATTTGCGCAACTATATTCCAACACATTATACGTGTGCAAGTTGAAATTTGCTACTATACTCGAGTAGCTACCGTCATTCTAATCATCATCATCAATTTTATCAGTCAACTGCTGACCATCCTCTTTCAATGAACGCTAAAACTGCTATCCCAGGGGATAGCCAAAACGAAAATCCCAGGGGATAGCCATTTTGGCGTCACGCATCCATCCCGGACCGGATACTGCACGGAAATGTTTTCCCACTAGGTGAATGTAAGAGGTAGTGCCACGCTGCCTGCATAGGAGGAACCTCTTGCTTACACGACATCGGCGCAAAGTTTTAGCGGTGCTGTCCCGTTTCGTGTGGTGTGTAAGTACCCGGTGAACCATACAAAAGAGAAGAGGATGGAGGGCAATGTATCTGTGTAGCCTCTTAGCGTATGTCTATGAGCATCATCGGTAGCCATGAGAATATCTCCGACTTCTCATTTGCCGCCTTATACTATAAAAAAAAACTAAAATAAAATCAAAACCCGATAACCCTAACACAAAATATTAAATAATAAAACCTCATTTCAAACATTCCAAATTCGAATTTCCAATTGAGGGCACACAGGATTAAAATCTGACGGCGGGATTTCGCGCAATTAATGTGGGGTAATTACCTTCCTGTCGAGGTCCGCATCTGGGGCGGCCCCGTCCCATATGGTGAGCTGCGAGGAGCAGTCCTTCTGCTGATCGAACCCCGCGGGCTCGGTGCCGGTCGCGTGGTACTTCACGAACGACACCCACACGATCTCGTTTGGTCGACCCTGTAAATATATCCTTGTATAATATAAGCCAGAGATTTATTCCGCTTATGTCATACGTACAGTCAGCGTGGAAAAGAGTTAAGCAGATATTTCAAAAATAACAGATTTAATATAAATATATTATTACACTAGCCGTTTCGTTTGGTCATTAATTACCAAAGAAAGTAAATAGTTTTCTTGGAATACTTCTGTAAATCGCAGGATACAGTTGTACAGCAAGGTACAGTTGCAGGGTGTAATAACATATTGTTACATATAGGTATAATACTTATGTATAAATAATTTTTAAATTGAACCCCCTATAAACAAACAAAGATAGAGACTGTAGTACCTCTTGATATTTTTGTAAGAGGTAGTGCCACGCTGCATGCATGTAGTCAAATTGAGCACCTCTCGCTTACACGATACTGGCGTAAAGTGATAGCTTGCTGTTGCGATTCGTGCGGTGTAAGTAGCCGGTGGCCTATGTAGGTGGGGAGAAGGGGGGGCAACGCATATGTGTGGCATCGGTAGACATGAAAATGGCTCCGACTGCTCGTTTGCCCCTTGTATTATTTGGAAAAAAAAAAAATACAGATTTAATATAATATACTTTTATATATTGGATATTTTAAGGCCACTGTTGAGCATCGTTTTGAACAAAAAAATTTACAGATGACTTGGGAAAAAAGATATTTCAAGCTATGGCAAAATTATCTCTGTATAGTACAATAATTATAAAATTAATTTACAACATAATACGAAGCTACTTGAAATTGATCTTTATCGAGTAGGGAAATCCGATATCGATGACCCAATTCTTTCCTCGCAATTTCAAGAAAAGGAAAAGAAAACTTGCAGTTGCCGAAGAGAAAGTATTGATACAAATTATTTTATGCGATAACATCGAGTATTTAATCAAAGTTCTTCATCAATCAATTTATTTTATCTATTTTTAAGTAGCTAGTTTTTCTAAGAGCAATTTTTTTATTTTTGATAGTAAGAGGCAGTGCTATTGCAACATTGCAGCTGGATCAGGCCAGCGCGATTGAGGCTCCCTGGCTAACTTAAAAGTCATACCGTGTTTAATGAGATTTGTGAGCAGTCGATATTCCATTGCGTTAGCCATTAACATGGAGAAAGCGCATTTGTGTAACTATTAACTGTGCGGATGTACGTGGGCGTATATATACCAACCGGTCGTGCCGGTCCAATTTGGCTGCAATGTAGCATGTCACAACGTTTTTCTATTTAGATGAAATATGCTAGTATACAATTATATTATAATAATACTAAGCTATACCGTACACAAATTTACTAATAATAAATAACATGAAAGTTTCACTAATGTTAACCATGATAATAAGTAGGCAATTATTTTAATAATTTACATCTCACATTCACACTCAACACTATCAAGCTATAGAATAATACAATTTGATGAATTCTAGAATAATAAGAACTCTATAAATGGTAGAGAACTAACACAAATAAATGCAATAAATTTTCAATTTCCTTTATTTATTTCTTTTAATAGAATTTGATCTTTAATTAAATGTCTGTAACGACTATTTTACGTAATTATGGTATCGTCATATTGATGGCTTTTTAAGAAAATCTTTTCGGTCTTCTCTCTTTTATTAAATGAAATTGAATCTTTTGGCGAGCAATTATAATAATGACAGGGATAAAACCATTATAGTAGAAATCGTGAGATCAGGGAAACCGATTCGAGAAAGATGGAGACCATTTTGATTAAATGTAGGGAGGGTGAGGTATATTACATTGACTCGTAGCAAAGCTACGGGGTTCTACGAATTTTACGCACTTTTGGTGCAGTTTAAATTAAGGTTTAGAATCAGACCTGTTAATCTGTAGAAAAAGTATGTAAAAATACTAAAATACCTACAATAAAGTTATTATATATACCTAATACAATACTGATAGAAGTTAAATCGTCATCAATAATCAGTAGCAGCTAGAAGACTTTCACTACCGGACATAGGCCATCATCAAAAAATATCATTAAATTTCCTTTTTTATTTAATCTACTTCTATTTAGAGCAATAAAATCATTATTAAATATAACACATGAATAAATACACCTAAGCCTTCTCTATGTATATTTATTCATTCGTTATATTCAAGGAGAGCGAGCTAAAATGAAATAATCTTATGAATTCGTAGCAGTGCTACGAAACGTGTAGCACACTTGTGCTAAGGAGGTACGGTGATAAACTTACAGAAGTGCTACTTTGATGTACGACGTAGCTCTGAACAAGGTATACGTGTTTGGTCGGAATCGAAATACACTGTGATACTAGACGTGTTACACAACACCGGCGCAAGTTTCAAATCTGTGGAAATAGCGATATGGAAACTTGAAAATGCTTTAGTTGTTATTCTCAGGCCTACTAAATACACTTAAAGATTAACATTGTTAGTATAACTAATGATCGTAACGATTTTTCCTGGCTGGCTTTAATTTTATTGAAACCATTTTATTATGAGATTTAGTAATTTTTAGAGGGTTTTATCGGAACTTCCAATGTTCTTAAATAACACATACCTGGAAGTAGTAGACGCAGGATATAGCACATACCTGGATGTAGTAGATGCAGGAGATAGCACATACCTGGAAGTAGTAGATGCAGAAGGTAGCACATACCCGGAAGTAGCAGATGCAGGATATTGCACATACCTAGAAGTAGTAGACGCTGGAGATGGCACATACCTAGAAATAGTAGACGCAGGATATAGCACATACCTGGAAGCAGTAGACACAGGATATAGCACATACCTGGAAGTAGTAGACGCATGAGATAGCACATACCTGGAAGTAATAGACGCAGGATACAGCATATACCTGGAAGTAGTAGATGCAGGATATAGCACATACCAGGAAGTAGTAGACGCAGGTTATAGCACATACCTGGAAGTAGTAGATGCAGGATATAGCACATACCTGGAAGTAGTAGACGCAGGATATATCACATACCTGGAAGTAGTAAACGCAGGATATAGCACATACCTGGAAGTAAAAGACGTAGGAGATGGCACATACCTGGAA
>LUGF01047470.1:154396-176097 GCA_001625245.1 Calycopis cecrops
GTCGCAAGACGCACCGCTGCACTGTGGCTGTAGCCGGGCCGTTAAGGTGGTATTTTTAATTTCGGCTGCAATGCAGGCTACATCTTACTAAATATTCAGAGAGAAGCTGCTACAATTAGCGGAAGCCACGCAATTAGAGGACGCGTTCAAACTGTTTAGCTAAGTACTTCACTGAGTGCGAAGACTTCGTTAAATGACACAGACACTCCCAAGAGGAAATGAGAGGTACGAGATATCCATGTGTGGTCATCGCCGTAAAACTGTCTGTATATATTGCGGTTTCCAGTAATCAATGAATTAATTACCTGTATAATATCTCCGTAGTTACCCCCCGTGGCGGTGAAGTTGAGATGGCACACGAACGGCAGATGGTCTTCGCGGGGTCGTCGCACCTCCAGCTCGTACGTCCGCCCGACGTCTCCCATGTACGTTCTGTTGCACGCTGGAGGAATAAAGATGGCGTCAGTAAATTGTTCTCGAATTATCTTACACTAGATGTTACCCACGGCTTCGATCGCGTGGTAGATAAAAGTATTCGTACACATTTCAAGCCGATAGCACTCTTCAGTACTTTAACTATCTCTATACTAAATATCACTTGATTTGATCGATTTGATGTGAAAGAAGGACAAAAAAACAAACTTAACACTTTCGCAATAATAATATTAGTATAGATGTGATCGGGAGGAAAGACTTAAAATTATAATTTAAGTGTTGTGTTATGGGGTGCCAAAAAACTAAAACATTACGTAAATATATTTTTTTTATAATATAAAGGTGTAAACGAGCAAAACGGGCGCATATTCATGACACTACCGACGCCCACGCCATAGACATCCGCATAGCGCTTATACGTAATTATGTTCACCTTCCTCCTCCATTCATGGGCAACCGGCTATTTACACACCACGTGAAACGCGACAGCACAGCTGTCATTCAGTTTTACCTGATACACAGAGTTATTTTTTGGTTACCGGCCAAACTTTCAGGTTTGGTTCAGAATCAATAATACATTCGATTTATAAAATAAAAAATATTATAAATATTATTAGATACAATTACTTTGTTGTAAAACATATTTCTTGGTCACCACGTGCATCACACTCGCAACTCACGGTAGGCCGACGTCACTGACCTTGAAGTCGATACATTTCGTGTAAGAACAACAATCTATGTATTTTTAAGGACCATTTCAAATCGATTTTTATTTAACAAAATATTACAATTAGTCGATAAAATTTAAAACACACCCTTGGAATGATGTTTACTTTGTTATTCTAAATTTGGCCGGTGACCAAAAATTAACCCTGTATATTCAGATTTATACTAAAAAGCAAATATATTTAGTGTTTATCGACTACAATAATACAAGTATGTATGAGTCTATACACGGATCTATTTCTGTTCAGGTAAATTTTGAATCAAAAGCAATCGGTATTAAGGATCGCAGGATAGCGGGGAATGGCACAATACATTGGCGTGGGATTGACGTAGTCATTGTAAATATGAAACGAGCCACGTTCGTTGTTCGCATTGTGATACAGGCCAGTGAATAGATACTGGATAACACACGTATTGCTATTATTATACATCGCATATTTATTAACTTTGAAGTACCTACGAGAGTCGGTCTAAAAAATTTCAGAAGTTAAGGTATTGATAGTTTCTCTTCTTTTACCCTTCGTTGATGACGTGAGCAAAAGCATATTAAGAGGTAGTGCTATGCAGCATGCATGCATTGGGCCGCTTACACGCGACCTGCGAAAATGACAGCTGTGCTGTCGCGTTTCGAGGGACGTGTAAGTAACCGGTGGCCCATGTGGAGTGAGGAGGAGGAAGAAGGGCAACGCATCTGTATAACCTCTATGCTATCTATGTGCGTAAGTCATAAAAAGGGCTCGTTTGCCTCCTTGTACTATAAAAGAAAAATAATAACTTCTACGACGAAATAATAAACAGGTACCTACGACATTTGGTCCGAAGTATACTCTTAAAGTCAAGGTTTTGATATTTTCTTTACCCTTAGGGTCAATTCACACCAAAAGCGCGGCGAAGGGCAGCAAAGCGAAGCGCAGTTTATGTGTCATATGAATTTCAACTTTATAATAATTGCTATAATACTTATTATCGCATGAGAAACTCGAGAAACGAGACGCGCGGATTCCCGCGAAGTCGCTGGAATGCGCAAGAGTTCGATAATAAGTACTATGGTAATGAAAATAAAGTTGAAATTCATATGACATATAAACTGCGCTCCGCTTCGCTGCCCTTCGCCGCGCTTTTGGTGTGAATTGACCCTTACTCCTCCATGACCTGAGCAAGAGTTTTTTGTAATAATATTACTTCAACGGATTTTATCGCTGTTAAGTTTATTACAATGCCGACATTTTCGAAACTTTACAGCCATCAAAGTTACGGGTAGTTTGAAATAACAGGCATCAAATGTAATTTGTTGGTGGGGCCCAGCATCGGATTGTTAGCTGCCTGCAGATTTTGCAGCCACATACACACTTTATTTTTGCTAGGTTATGTGGGATGTTACGATGAAGTTACATTGTGTCAAATGTCTGGAGGAGGTGGGAAGAGAAAGGATAGCAGCATTTGTGTAGCCTGTATGCGGATGTCTATTGGCGTCGGCAGTCATGAAAATGTCACCGACTGCTCGCTAGCCCGGTATACCCCAAAAAAAAAGTTTATATAAATGTATATAGGTATAAGTAATTAAATCATTTTTTCCATTAATATTAAATACAAAAATGTTTCAAAGCACGAGAGTCTGGTCGGCACGACTTCTTTGTTCACCGAAGTTCATTGGCGACCAGGCTGGCGCAGTGGTACAGGGCTCGGATAAGTGGAGCATGTAGCGCCAGGGGTCGCGGGTCGAATCCCGCCTTGGTCATGGATGTTTATATATGTATTGATATTGTTTATATTGTATATGAAATTTCTTAAATTTATAAAACATATTAAATATATTCCGTTGTCTAGTACCCGTAACACAAGTCCTTACGATACTTAGCACGGGGCTAGGCTAACATGGTGGGTAAAGTCCACAGATATTTATTATTATTATTATTATTGGACTTATGAAAATTATTTTTATAAATGAAAAGAAATAACCTTCTTTTCAACATACTTTAGCGCAGTAGACAGATGGATTTGAAATGAGATTTCACGCTGGCTTAAGCTAGTTCACATCAGCTTTAAACTACAAACTTCATAATAATAATAATAAAATAAAAAGCTTTTCAACCACATGACATTATTAATAATGTGCAAAGCTCGTTTTATTATTAATACTGCTTGTGAATAGGTACTTTATACAAAGACGTATTGATTTGTTTACGAGGAACACCGACAATTGAAACAAATTTTATCGTGGTTTATTTAAGGATCGATGTATGAAAAAGAAAGTATGTGCTGTTGACCACACAACTGAAGTAAAACTTAATTATTGATTGAATACACAAATTCATTACCATAGTTACAATGACATAACATATGATATTATTTTTTATTACAAAAAAGTTCGAATCGAATTTCAATTTAGAATTTGAATGACAACTTCCATTGGCCTCGCCCGATGTGTGATTTTTGTAACGCTCTCGTCCATTACTCACCATATTAAGCGCTCGTATAGAAGATTTACTTCAAAAATACGCGGTGTAAAATCGAGTGAAATACACAATATACTCAGCGTAACCATTCACCCACCTCAAGTAATAGCCTACCACCACTAACCAGAAGAACATCATGGAGAAGTTCGTCCAAATGGCATGAAACTAATAGGAATTGAATGTCTTATTGTTTGAATGCCCATATTTTGGACAGATAAAAAACACTAACTGATTTTTTTCTGCAAGGCGGAATACGAACAGTCCGAACACTTAATGGGTCCAAACTTATAGACTGCATTATTGTGTTACCTCTTGAGTTACCTCTCCCTCAATGGTGCCTTTGGAGAGGAGGAAAAGGCACATCTCCCAAACACCATCAGTTGAGCTGCACTGCCTTTTATAGAATACATTAACGATGATCATATTATCCCAAATTTCAGTAAGTACAACATGAAATAAAGATAATACATACACGTTTTATCTTTAATAACGTATTCCAAAAGTAAAAGCCCACAAAAGCATCCGGCTATATTTTTCCAAAGTAATATTATGTTTTGCTACAGTAATAGCTACTTTTGAATCAGGCCACGTTGGCTTTACGACTGGCTGACCCGAACAACCGAATTAATGTCAGAAACAAACGCTACAGTAAAATAGAGGCTTCCACAGAAGAAATATATACAATTAAATTCATACAAATGTGAGTAGAAAAGGAAGATGTGCAATTAAAAGTGTACATAATTTATTATGCTGTTGAAGTCGTACGAGACATTCATTTGCAGTTCCTTTTTTGATTGCGGTAGCCGGTGGCCCATGGAGGTGGGAGGAAGGAGGGCAACGCATCTGTACGGATGTCTATGAACGTCGGTAGTCATGAAAACGGCTTAGGTTGTGTCATCCCAATTCTCTTCGATCTAATATCCACAGCAGATTCATTCCGAGCAGATGTACGGTACTCATTTAAAGTTGAGAACCTACAGTTCTGTTATCCTGCAGACTAGGTCATAAAACGTGGGAGCGGTGGCGCAAATGTATCTCTCTCTTTCCCACTCGCGGGCCTTTGGTCAGGAGCAGTGCTGCGTATATTGATGTCGATAAGTTTTTTCGATATTGTATTTTTATACGAGTAGGTGGTTTTCATAAATTAGAAACACGTATAATTTAATACTTATACCGCTTATTTGTAAAGAAAATAAATAAAAGTTTTACTTTTTAGGACACGAGTTCTTTTTACACTAATTTGTGAGGTGTCTGTGATGGGTCGTACGGTTTTATCGATAACGGTTTTGCACTCGCGTCGATAACCTACAACCCGGACCTGATAATGATAAATAGCCCCACCTGCAGCAACATAATAACATAACTTTTTTATATACAATAAGGGGGCAAACGAGCAAACGGAGCCATTTTCATAACTACCGGTACCCATAGACATCCGAATAGAGATTACAGAGATGAGTTGCTCTACTTCCTCCTGCTCCCTCCACAAACCAACGGCTACTTAGACACCGCACAAAACGCGACAGCACGGCTGTCGTTATACTCCGTTTTTGTGTAAGGGTCAATTCACACCAAAAGCGCGGCGCAGCGCAGCGAAGCGAAGCGCAGTTTATGTGTCATATGAATTTCAACTTTATAATAATTACTATAATACTTATTATCGCATGAGAAACTCGAACGAGGCGCGCGTATTCTCGCGACTGCGCGAGAAGTCGCTGGAATCCGCGCGGAAGTCGCGAGAAATCGATAATAAGTACTACAGTAATGAAAATAAAGTTTAAATTTATATGACACTGAAAGTTCCCTCCACTTCGCTGCGTTTTGCCGCGCTTTTGGTGTGAATTGACCCTAAGGGAAAGAGTCCCCGGTCCGGCTACATGCACACATGCAGCGTGGCTCTTACTAAATCCCCTAGTAGATACAATTTGATGTTGATGAAATTATTCACGAGATAGCCAATATGCACAATGCGTCGTCCATTTGCATAGAGTAGCAGGTGCCGTACCGTGATTGCCTCTCTATTTATACATTTTAACGATGCTCGCCTGCATGCATATACATGCATAAATGACACCAGGACGTCCCTACGGGGCATGCGTATTACGGTACGAAATAATAACTGTGTCCTCTTATTAATATCAAAATATTTTTATTCAAAATAGAATAATAAAAAAATGCTTTTTGAACATCAAAAATTTCCTTCTACCACCGGTTCAACCCTAGCCATGTCCTGAGAAGAACCGGCGAAACAAACTCAGCGGGCTTCATTTATTTAGAATTAATTTATTAGAATTTCGACTAGGCTAGACATATTATCTAGATAGACTAGATTTAACTCTAGAGTAGACAATAGACTAGGTACATCTAGTTCTTGTTGTCTTTCGGTGGAACGGCAGTTCAACACCACCGGAGTAAGATCAGGCACAAGGCTAAACGTGCTCTCCGAAGCATGGGGTGTAGCGCTGCCAAGTATCCTGAAATTGCAATTCGCAGGCATCAGCATGCATAATAATTATGCAGATATCTATGGGCGTTGGTAGTTAAAAATCTCCGATTGCTCATATGTCTATATATTAAGAAACATAGTAAAAAATCATAAAGTTATAATGTGTATAAACAGATAACATTTTATAGTAATTCCTTTTGCATTTGTAATATTAAAATGTAATAAACTCGAAAAAAACAAACCGTAGATAAAAAACAGCCTATTTGCGAAACACAAACAAACAGACAATCTCAAATTGGTTGTAAACGCTTACACGCTGTTTGCGAGTCACACGTACTAGAACAATACACTTTCATACCTGCACTATTGTTAATCCTTCCAACACAAAAACAGCGAAATGAGAAGGGAAAAGAATTTAAATAAAGCCCGTCGCACAATGGGTGGCGGCCATATTTTTACAATCTTTTTAAAAAAGGCCTTTGTCTGTCCTGACAGCACATTAAGTACATAGCATAAGACAAGTGTTCACTTCGTTGCGTTACAATATTTTCCCGCTTTGTCTCATTTTTGTTTTGTGTTGAAATATCCTTGTTTTATGTTTTCTTTATTCAAATTTTTCGCGTTAGATTATATCTTGTAATGACTGACAGAGAGGGCCTCAGATTTAAGAGACAGCTGTCGTAAAATGGATATGGATTCATAGCTTTTGTTCAACTTGGGTATTTGTAACTTTTGTATCTTTCCAATTTTCCTGCTGTTCTGTTTCATTTAAAATGTAGGAGTATATCTAAAGATTACAGTTGTTTGTTATATAAATTACACGTATTCTATATGAGTTCTGGGCTATGAGCTGGGGAATGCGTCTAGTCATGCCCTCGGGCAGAGACTCTCCTGAGGGGTATGTGGGACTAAGGAGTCAACAGCCAGCTCCGCATACCCACTAAAACTCAGCGGTATTCCTTCTCGTTTACTCGGGCCACGGGAACACGTCAGTAAACTTCCGTGAAAGTAAAACCAGCTTGACAAGTATGAAATTCTCGAGTAAGTCTCTTCAGTAGTTTATTCGAGATATATAGTTTATTCGCATACACTGATGCTCTTCAAGATTCATAATGAGAATACTATTCTAGAACTTGATGGATTTTAATGATTAATGGCATTGGGCACATGAAGACGGGAGAAGGTAGGATGGCAACGCAT
This sequence comes from Calycopis cecrops, assembly GCA_001625245.1. Taxonomy (NCBI): domain Eukaryota; kingdom Metazoa; phylum Arthropoda; class Insecta; order Lepidoptera; family Lycaenidae; genus Calycopis; species Calycopis cecrops. Next base: position 161,660 of record LUGF01047470.1, read on the forward strand.
CTGTATACCTCTGGCGGATGTCTATGGGCGTCGGTAGTGATGAAAATGGCTCCGACTTCGTTTGCCCTCTTATACTATTAAAAAATAAAAAAACATTAAACATAAACTTATTTTTTTTTTTTCCTCGCACCCCGCACCCAACCAACACCTACATATAGTACATACTCACATTTTCATGTCAGTTATGGCCCATTTAATGTGTAAAATAATGTAATCTCTATAGAGATATAATATGAAACAAATTCGAAATTAAGGTGAAATTAAAAACGTATTCGAAGTTCAATTGTGACCTTTTGGCAGAATGATTTTGCGGACGCTATTAAAACTGGTTAATATTTGAACAGAACGCTATAAAATTCGTTTTCAATTGATTTTATTATAACTTTAAAGAACTCAAATAAAAATTGAAATGTCTAATCTAATTTGATATCAGATTTGACAAAGCACAAATCCTCGCTAGAGAATAACGATTCTGTCCAAGGATGATCCGTGAGGCCCTTGAAATTATAAAACATACAAATTTTAATAGAGAAGAGGGCTGGGTACTTATTTCGGCTTGGGACCCGGTCATAAAAATAATCCAATCAAACACCAAATGTAACACCTCCAGGCTACAAGTAGGGTTGCGTACTATAATATATAGTTATGTCCTATATTTCAGGTCTGTGTAATATATACTGTTGAAGAAATATATAGTATGCAAAAATACTATATTTTTCAAGACTGAAATATTTATATTCCAAAAAGCGAAAAATTGTGTTTATTGATGCTCATGCCTCAATGAGCTTTTTTTATTTGAACCTGGCCCGCCTACGCTTTCTAAAACTTAGTATTTGGCCCTCTGAGTACTATATACAGACAGACGGACAACAGGGGCTTAGTAATAGGGTTCCGTTTTTACCTTTTTGGTACGTGGCAATACCTCTAGCTCAGGATTACATTTTTAATTTTCTTCGAAAACAGAAACGAACACGATTTTAAAAACAAATGGCGGAGCCGTGAAATTTATCTATGTGAGCGAGGCTTTTTTTTTTCATTTAACTCGCACGCTATATAAATGGTCCATTCTGCCGGAGTAATGGCATACTTGGATACAACTTTTTACGTAGTTTTATGCACACTTAAGGAACAGTTTGTTACTTTTGCATAATTTGTGTAATGAAACTTGTACTCGCGCTGGGGAATATTGTCTACTTGAACTAAATATGAAATATTGAAACTTTATAGAACGTTTTAAAAAGTTTTTTTTCTTTATATTTAAAAGTTTGCGGTTGGGGATTTTCTAATGTCGGACATTGTATGAAGAAAACGACCTAATTTTTACCCGAGTGGTTCAGAGGGACTATGCTATAGTTGGTAAGAAGTAGCGCCACACTGCATGCATGCATGTAGCCGAATTAGACCGGCACGACCCGGGACCTTTCGCTTACCGGGGTAAAGTGACAGTTGTGCTGTCGCGTTTTTATGGGCGTAGATAGAGTCATGAAAATGGCTCTCCTCCCTCCACCATGGGCAGAAAACCTGTGTCATCTCTAGACTAAACTATACTCCTCAAGAACGACCGCGCTTTGGAAGTAACAGGTGAATAACTACTAATAACCCGGCTGCTTATTTAGCAATAAAAAACCTGTCACCGTTACCTCTGTTGTTCAAAAAGCTTCATATCTTTTTAATTGTTCGCTGCTTGGAACAAACGAGTTTTTGAGCCCCCAGCGTCATAAGCCGTGCATTAATTACCGTGTGTACCTTGACTTATCTAGCGAAAGCTTCCCCATATAATGAGCTTTTGAAAGGGTTAGCACAAGCGCACAAAAGCTTTGCCGGTGAATAAAAAGTTGTTGCTCGATATGTTTTTTCGTTATTTGACTTGTGTATTGTGTTTTGTAATTGCTGTGTGTTTAGATTAGTTATTAATTAGTTGTTTTTTGTACAAGACGGCAAACGAACAGTGAGGTAGTGACACGCTGCATGCATGCATGTAGCTGAATTGGGCCGGCACGACCGGGGAGGTACTTCTCGCTTACATAAAACACACAATAGTGACAGTTGTGCTGTCGCGTTTCGTTCGGTGTGTGAGTAGCCGGTGGTCCATGAAGGGATGAAAAGGGCAACGAATCTATATAACCTCTATACTGAGGGCTATGGGCGTTGGTAGTTATGAAAATGGTTCATATTTCCCGTTGGCCCTATAAAAAACAAAACCCCAACAAATACATACCTACATAAGTTAAAAATCATTACTCAACTGTTGCGTCCATAAATCCATAAAATATCCATAGTTTAATAAATGCAAAACTAGAAAAAACTACACAGTAAAGTTTTTTGCTGCAACATTTTTATATTTTAATACTTCCCAGCGCAGCTTACCTCGGGCTCCGGATTTACATAAAATATCGTTTTTAAATTAGAGCTTCTATAGAACAGTGGCTGGTATATTTACTGACGGATGCAAGATCAAATACAGTAACCTGAATTGGCAACGAATATAAAAAGTTCCAGATGCAACGCTTAAATAAATAAAATAAAAAATAAAAAAGCCTTTTATTCCTTAATTTTTTTTTTTAATATTATATATTTGCAACTTAAGCGTTGCATCTTACAGATGCAACGCTTATGTTGCGAATATGTAAGAGGGGGGAAGGGATTTAACGCTAGCATTAATTCGCTTTCTTTCTATCACATAAATGCTGGAAGTGTCACATATTGTGAACAATTCCACAATATGAAGAAATCAGCATTTTATTCTAGGAAGTAACGTGATTCTCCACGCGGCAGGCGTTCTCTTCGTTTAACAATAATAGAAATATCTTCCTAGCTGTACCCCGCGGTTTCACTCGCGTTTAATTTCTAAGAAATTCATACAAACTTTAAACCCTATTTCATCCCTTTATGGGTTGAATTTCTAAAAATCCTTTCTTGGCGGATGCCTACGTCGTAACATCTACTTGGATGCCAAATTTCAGCTTGATCCGTCCAGTGGGTTGAGCTGTGCGTCGATAGATGGCTATGTCACGTTTGAGTTTTATATATATCTAATGAAACTCTTTAAATACTAGACACGACTGCAATTTATAAACAAAACGAACTTTCGAAATATGCAATACTAAAAAAAAGCTTTGAAAATAAAATAAGCTTTTCATTTAAAGCTTTTACTGACTACTTATAATGTTATTCAGCAATTTATATGGTATAAAACGTGTCGCACGATTTATGTACTCGTATTTACTTAGTTTGATCATTTTACAAATTAAATTCAATCAACTCCAGTTATTTTATTCACTTTTTTCTACTTTAAGCTTTTATACCACAAATTGTTAAATAAACTTATTGTAATCAATAGGTATGTATAATATTATGTTAGTAAGAGGTAGTGCTACGCTATGCATGCCTGCAGCTGAATTGGGCCGGTATGGGAGGTACATCTCGCCTACAAGAAACGCGCATAAAGTGACGGTGCGGTGTGAAAGTAGACGGTAGGCCACGGAAGTGGCAGAAAAAAGGAGGACAACACAACTGTATAACCTCTATGCGGATGTCTATAGGCGTCGGTAGTCATGAAAATGGCTGCGACTGCTCCTTTAGCCCCATAAACTATACAAAAATACTCTTGGTATTTTTATAACATTGTAAACAATATGTATTTATTAAGTATAGCATTCAGCACATTTGGATGAAATTTTTTACATCTCTAACTCGTATTTAAAATATCAGTATGTTAGTAATAGTTAATTTATAAGGAATGATTACTTCCACCGATTGATGATGATGATGGACCAAGTAACTTCAAAACGACCTTAAAGCTTAACTTTAAGCGCGAAAAGTGACAATCGTAAACAACGGCGAACTTAACACCTTATTAAAAGTGCGAGCTTTTTTGGTAATTGCACCCACATTTCGGCGTAACGAGAACGTACGTGGAAGCAATAAAAGCGAAAACTCGCGCTTAAAGCTAATTAGAGAGCTTTATTGTTAGCGTCTGCTTTCGAGGGGTCCTTTGGAATACCGGATGCATAGATTTGTTTTTGTTCAATTCACTTTGTCTGGCATACGTCTACTATCATCAGTTCTTTCAAAACTGCCTATCATTTTTAATGATATGAGGGGGTTTCACGGGTAGTTGGAGACTTGATGAATCCGATGCATATGTTGGGTTGCCCCCTTTTGCCCCCTCACATGGGCTACCGGAAGCTCACGCTCCCGCACACCCTTCATAGAGTAGTTTGCTGTTTACACATCCACATTACCAGGCAGGCGACGGTACGTACTTTGGGTTCAAGTGAAATATTGTTAAGTCTGCATATTTTTTGAGAAAAAAGGGGACAAAGCCAAGTATTATTATTTATTAATTATTATTTATTAAGATTCAGTAATTAATTAGTGTGAATTATTATATGTTGGGATGAAAGGATTAAAATTATAATTGAATTTATGTAATTAAATTATTATCAATTAAATTGTAATATAAAATTTATGATTTAATGAACTTACTGAATGACACATGTTCAAAAAGTAATTGCGGTAATTCTATTTTGAATAAAAACTTTTTCATTAATTCATTCATTTCGTTGACATTTTAAAGGCTCGACATCTTCGTTTTTCAATACTTTGAAGAAGTATTCTCTCATTTACTATTATTGTCTGACGAATAGGCTTTACTTTGTAGGTACATTGTTATTGGATTCGATTACTTATTAAATACTAGCTTCCGCCCGCAGCTTCGCCCGCGTGGATTTCGTACTTCATAAATGGAGTTATTATATATCACTCTATCTATTAAAAAAAACCCACCAAAATTTGTTGCGTAATTTTAAAGATCTAAGCATACAGATACACAGACGGCGGAAAGCGACTTTGTTTTATACTATGTAGTAATTTTGGCTTATGATCTAATTGGTTTGTGCTTTACAGTAATTCATTATGTTAGCTCTAAATTAAAACTGTATGTTAGACCTTACAAATTTTCGCAACTTCAGAGCAACTGTGCCATAATCAACAAATGTTTAGTAACATATCTCGCTACCATGACTACAAATTCTGCAATTATGACAACACTACGTCAGGTCACCTAGTTTACAATATTAGTACGGAATTAGCTGGGCTATTGAAATGGTATAGCGGTGGCGAAACGTAACGTCTGTGCTGTCGCGTTTCGTGTGGTGTGTAAGTAGCCGGTCCATGAAGGTGGGGGAGGAATGAGGGCAACGCATCTTTTTAAGCTTTAAGTGGATGTTTATAGTAGTCGGTAGTCATAAAAATGACTCTGACTGTTCGTTTGCCTCCTTTTACTTTAAAAGCTACTTCAGGACTGTGTCAAAATTGACAATAGCTTAGTAACATAACTCGCTACCATAACAACAAATTCTGCAATTATTACATAACGTCTGTCGGGTCAGCTAGTCTTAGGATTAGCTGAATTATTGAAATAGTTTGGTCAAAATATATTCTATGAAAAGAATACGCTGGTATTGTAATGCTAGAGCATTTCTCTTGACGTTTGCGAGGGAATTGTGAAAACTGTGTAATCTAGTTCTCAGAGGGCCCTTTGTGATGACATCTTGGCTCTTTTGTGCGAGACAATTATCTTTACGGACGTTTCTTGGGTGGAAATGTATTTTGAGGCGTTAAAAGCAGCCTGTTCTTGATTCGTAGGTTTTAATTAGCCTCATTGTTCGTGTAAAGGAGGAATTCTTTTGGCGGGGTTTTTTATTCTAACGTCGCAATCTAAAGGCTTTTTCATTGGCCAAACTGGTGGTTATGGTGCGGTTGATATTTTTTTCACAAATTAAATGGTGCAAATGTGGATTCAGGGTTTGATATCCGTTTAATTATTTTTTGCATTGTATTGCAAGTTTATTAGCGTATAAAACGAAAGCTAGATTTAAACTTTTTAATTGGCATCATTCACAATTTAGTATTTAGATTGAGGCTCGAATTGGTCGCCCAAGCATTGTGTATAATTATATTTTATATAATTATATTAAGTCTCAATGATATTGGTTACGATATTGATTGTAGTATTGATTTGCCGAAGGCTTCTCGCATATTAGTTTTATGTAAATAAAGGTATCTACGCAGGAGAGAGGTGGAAGCTTTAGTCTCCTAGAGTAGCAAGACGAAGCGAGTGAACAAAATTAGCAGCCGGTGTTTGCTAGATTGAAGTGGATTCTTTAGATCGCGCGGGGTGTATTTTTCATCCAATATTTCAAGATTCCTAAGTGAAGTAATGTAATGTGTTTTGGCACATTACTACAGCCTAAAGGGGTTCCACTAGCGGAGTCACGGTATGCTATCGCGTTCCCGTGTCTCCGCTAACAGGCGACTGTGATAGAACACCTTTGATGGTTTTTTGTAGCCAGTGGGTTGTTTTATCTGCACTACGAGTCTCATACAACCGCCAAGCTTCTCTGGGTCCGCCAGTATACCTCAAAGCATGTCTTCAATGTAAAAAAAAGATAAGAAAGGTAGGTAAAGAAAAGTAGGTAGGTCTTTACAATAGTAGCCCGCCCCGTCCTTGCACAGGTCATCATCATCGTTAATTTAAGAGGCTTTTGTCTGTACAGCACTTTCTATTCTTTTCTTTTCTCCGCTAGGCTCTTCACTTCTCCGCAAGATATGAAATATATACACAAAAATTATATAAATATTAACACCAACTACCCAATCATCAATGCAATCGAGTTTCTTACTAATTATTATTACAATCCAGTTTGCAACAGTTACACAAAACCTTAGCAACAGCATTACCTTTTTCAGAAATTGCTCGTGGAATCGGCATAAAAATCGAATAATAGATATAGACAGAGAGACGTATTGAGAGGAATTTAATTAACAACACCTCATAATAAAACAAGGGCCATAGCGAAAACTTAACAGAGTTTTACTTTTTTTCGTCGCTTCTTATGCACTTTGTACAAAACCATTCGAAACACGCTGTATCTTATGACATTTAATATGAAACTACATTATCATGTATACTTTGAGTACAAACGGAACATTAAAAACTGTCTCTTTTTAGTATAAATGAGAAGTTAAGTCCTCACATATTTATTTCATGTTAGGACAAAGGAATAAAAGAGAATTAGTTACAATAGACGAAGCTGTTAATTCTCGGGCAAAGTTATTTTACATATTCACACCTGCGATCCCGTGGGTGTAGCCAGACCTCAGCCACTTTATACGAACCTGACTTGCTTCATCTACATTATAGGGAGCGAAATACGTAACGTTGGTTTTCATTTTAATTACCATAAAGATCAAAGTTAAAAATAATAATAAAAATAATAAAGATAATAGCGAACTCAATACAATTCTTTGTTGACTATTTCTTCTAGCGTCTACGGATGAAAAAATATATTAAAATATAGAGTTTTGTGTGTTATCATCGAAAAAACTATAAAAAAAATTTTAAAAAACAGCCAGGAATCCTTGTTAAAACTATGTTGTTGTATCCTTATGGATTCCTAGTCGTTTTTTATTCCGATTTCGTAAACATTCTCATGATAATTAACATGAAAAAGTAATTCTCTCCTCTCCAAAACGGTCACGGCAATAAGCTAGGGTACAACACATCTATATTATAATTTAAAACCAATACCGCGTTTGAATGCTAGTTATTGGGGTCGGTACCCATCGATCAGATAAAGCGGTTGATAAATCACCCAGCGTTTATTATAATGGTCGTACATTGTAGGTCATATATTATAGTGGTCGTAATATAAATGTGTGTTCTCAGGTGTGTGGTCGGCGTACGATGGCAAAAAAGCTAAAAAATATATTTCCGTTGTCTAGTATTCGTAACACAAGTCCTCAAGGTACACAGGACTAGACTAACGTAGTATGTAAAAGTCACAGACACAGATATTATTATTATTAAATTCTAAATATACTCATTTTCTATCCCTATCGCATAATAAGAAAACGTAACAATTTTATTATAATAAAATATGATAACTTTTACAAGGCGTCTGAAGAATAAATGATAATATTATTTATATTGCTGTTACAGCGGCAGTAAGAGCTTATATGTTTTGGCATCTTCATAACTCCGAGGGATAAATATATTATGAGAGATAATGTAGAGCCGAGACCAGCTGACGCACACACTGACATTACTTTTCTTTTGTCAAAGAATATTCACTTTATTATGTATTAAAATGCCTCACATTTATGTATCTTTTCCCCTCGAGTGTTGCGCAGATACAGCCTAATGGACATCCAAAAAGATATATGTATCTGATTTAGAAAGAGGTATGCAATATGCGTGCGTGTAGCCGAATTGGGCGTGAACAAATAGGGTACCTCTCATGTTTAAAGTGACAGTTGCACTGTCGCGTTTCGTGCGGCGTGTATGGATATGTGGCCCATGGAGGTGAAAGGAGGGAGGGCAAAGCATCTGCATAACCTCTATGCGGATGTCTATTGACGTCGGTGGTCATTAAAATGGCTCCGCCTACTCGTCTGACCCTTGTAGGTACAATTAAAATAAATAAAATTTTGTAGTTAGCTTGTCTTCTTAAATTGCTGAAAAAAGGGATCGTAAACGCCTCACCTTGAAAAGCGAAGACGATACGATTACGTTACGTTTCCCATTCGTGTGCGTTGCAGTATGAAGATTCATACAAAGAATACTGACCGGATCGAGGTGATACGGTTACGATCCCTTTCCGAGTTGATAAGCGTGCGGCGATGATCACAGTCGAATTAGAAAGACCATGAAAATCCTTTGGCTCATATAATACCGTTGCAATATGACACCTACTCTTTAGCGTTTCGTGCAAGTTCTATTTCTGGTGGTCCATAGGAAAGGAGCAGGGGAGAGGGCCACACATCCGAATAACATTTATGGCGTATCTATCATAAGTAGCCATCATAAGGTTTCCAACTGCTCCTGCCTTTTTATAGGTACACCAAAAAAAATTACGACGACGAAATTAAGACGTGAGGCCCAGGGTTCGGATCCCGGGTCGGACCAAAAAATGTTGGGATTTTTAAATTTCTAATAACCGTCCGGAGTGGGAAAGTTGGCGGTTACACCCCCGTGCCTCGGAGAGCCGATGGTTCTGAGCCTTGTTTCTCGGTCGTGTCGGACTGCCGTCCCATCGGAATGTGAAAATATGGGAATAGAAAGTGCACTTGTGTCTGCGCATACTTGTGCACTATATGTCCTGCGCATAATATGGCTCGTCTATATTAGACGGCCGCTGTAGCCGAAATCGGCTAGGACGACATTATTTATTATTATTGTAATAAGGAACTTATAACAATATGAAAAACCCATTCAATTTGAGCTAAACATAAAACCCTATAAGGATCGTTACATAAAGTGATCATTACCTCAGTCCCGGCCCCAGCAGTTTAAGTGGAAAATGCCCTCTAAAGCCGTCGCCCCGGCGAAATCCAACACTCGTTTTAAATTCTAATATTTGGTTGCGGTTCCCTTAATAGAAACTCGATATTGTAATGCTTATAATATGACATTTTCCTAATGTAATGGAGCTTGTGTATTGTATGAGGTTGCATTGCAGCTAAATTGTTGACCCATTGAGGGGGAGAAGGAAGGAGGACAACGCACTTATATTTGGCTCAGATTGCTCGTTTGCCGCCTTATTAAATTTAAAAAAAATCGAGCCGACATGATACCTCTAAAATATTCTGTGTCGTTTAATTTAGTTTTGTTGACAAAAACATTTTTACAGCTTCGTATTCTTAATTAATTCAAGATTAATAATAAAATTAGTTTATTGTTTTATAACATCAATTCGGAAAAAACATACATACTTACTATTATTTTGAGTACTATCACCTACTTGTAAATATGTATCTCTCGCAATAGAGTTGAATTTTAAAACCTCTATGCGTATGTCTATTAGTATATCGGTAGTAATGAAAATGGCTCTGATTTCTCGTTTGCCCTCTCATACTATAAAAAATACAAATGTACGAGAAACTAAGACCTTATTAAGTTAAATAATCAAATTATTCATTACAATTCGCATAAACTTAAGACATCATCACCAAGTTGTTCCCTAAACAAGACTTAATCTTGGAACAGAGTTAAGACATAATAAATGAGTAATGTACTTACGTGAGCAAGACTTGGGCTCGTCGCTCTTGTCCCCGCAGTCGTCCTCTCCGTTACAGTATTTGTCCAACGATATACATTGCCCCGTATCACACAGCAGCTCGCTCAGTCTGCACGGGCTCCTCTCTATATTCCGTTGTTTTACTATCTTGACGCTCATCTCGGGTATTTCTAAATCCTCGTTAAACTCCTCCGTCAAATCTTGCGGACTGCAGAGTTTGAGCGACAGCAGCACAATTATGAATAAAAAAGTTCGATTGCGTGTTATGTAGAAACACTTTAGGAAACACATTTTATCTAATAGAGCCTACTATTTTCCACTCGATTCCCTGGATCATCACTTCGGCTCTCTCTGGTACCTGTAATGATACAAACTAATATTAATCATTATTTTATCACACTATTATTAATTAATTATTTTTTATTAATTATTATTAATCACATTAACTTTATGTTACTATATTTTTTACAATTAAGAGGTGGTCGAAGTATAAATAAAAAATGGGACAATCATATTATTATATTGACGACCGTCTGGTGCAGTGGTACTGAGCTCGGATGAGCGGAGCATGTTGCACCAGGGGTCGCGGGTTTGAATCCCGCCTAGGTTATGGATGTTTATCTATGTATTTCCTATATAAACGTTGTTAATCAGGAGAGGTTATTAGTAAAGTGGTTTTGCTCGTCTCCACTTCTATTGCAGATAAATAGGGTTTTCACCGTATTTACATACATAACATTACAAAAGATCACCAATTTTCTTAATCATTGAAGATATTATTATACAAAAAAAAATCATAGACAATTATTAAATATTTTTTTTAAACTCAAAGAGAAAGATTTGTATTCTTCATAATCATCCTACTAATATTATAAATGCGAAAGTTTCTATGTTTGTTTGTTTTTTGTTTATTTGTTTTTTTTGTGTTTTTTTTTGCATACACGTAGAGAGTAACTTGGATTAACATAATATAGGATAGTTTTAATCCCGAAAAAATGTTTCTATGAAATGCTATAGGATGATTGATCGGAGTTTACAATATAATTATGAGGATGTGCATAAGGGAAGTAATCAAAAAGACCCGACTGCGCATTTGCCGCCTTGTGCCATAAAAAAAAATTACCTTCGCCACTTAGATTGGCTTCACAAATAAAAATTGTTCAATCAGAAACAGAGTCCCAACCAACCCCAGTACCCTGACAAATAAACGGCACAACCCTGTCATAAAAGCTATAAATAATATAAACGCACGCCATAACTCTATTAATAGAGATTTATTAATATTATAACACGATTAACCTGCTATTTAAATTACTCAGAAATCTAATAAACGAAAACGCGAAGGGTGAAAGTTAACACCATATGCCTTTAAATTTGATTAAAACTTATTCGTATTGGAACCGGGAGCCCTTCGTACTTCGTAACTCTCCTATTAGTCCTGTAACTAACTAATGGTCTATTCAGGTAGGATTATCCACGGCTTAACATACTTTAATGAAGACCCAAGCTTTATCATCTAGTTTACATGTTAATTAAATCAGTGACTAAAAGACTAAGGGTTTTAAAGGTTGCTACTATAGTACTACGATATAATGGATTAAACAGTGGGCTGCCTTAAAACCTTTTCATAGAGGTAGTGCCACGCTGCGTGCATGCATGCAGCCGAATTAGACCGGCACGACCGGGGAGGTACCTCTCGCTTACAGGATACCAGCGTGAAGTGATAGCTGTACTGTCGCGTTTCGTGCTGTGTGTAGCTGTTGGTCCGGGGAAGGGGGAGGAGGATGGAGGGTAACGCATCTGTATAGCCTCTGTACAGATGTTTATGGGCGTGGGTAGTTACGAAAATGATTCCGACTGCTTATACTTTATACTATAAAAAACCGCAGCTAGTTCTTATACACGTTGCGTAAGCACATTTATATACAACTTATTATATTTGATAATTGTTTTTGATAGATTCAAACAAACACTCATTACAGTTAATTCTTTAAAAGCCGCATACGCTATTAGTAAGGGATCACTCTCCAAGCTTTACGTACAAGTTAATCTTGGTGTAGCGATGAAAATTTCCAACAAGTTGCCAAGACAAATTTCTCATCGCGACAGAACTGTTAAGATGAAGTTCCTTTATTTACATCTCTTCCATTGTTACTTAAAGGCAGCTTTGTTATAACCGAATGATAGCTGATCGTAACTTTACAAAGGGGTTTTACTGTTATCCCAAAATGTAAAGCACTTTCATTCAACGACAGTCAAATTAAAAAAGTAATTAATAATTATAATATAATAATATAGAGAGACAAATGTGCCTTTTCATGACTATTGCGGCACACGGACATTCGCGAAGAGGTTGTAAAGATTAGTTCCTTTCTCTTTCCCCCTTCACGGGTCACAGGAAAATCACACACACGAAACGTAACTACACCGATATCGTGTAAGCGAGAGGTACCTCCCCAGTAAATTACCTATTTGCATTTATATGAAACGTAATGCTTTTTTCAATTCATTCTTCATTTCCTCATTTTTTCATATTGGCAACATAAATATATACAGCCTGGTGCCAATCGGAAGGCACTCTTATTAGTGGTCCGTTTTTGCCAACCCTAATAAACCTAATATCGCTACAGGCGAAACACTAACTAAGAAAAATGTCCGCGCTCGTTCATCAACGGTTTTACATATTAGGCAATTTCGGAGCACAAAGCCATGTGTTACGGGCCTCATAACGTCGCGTACGCAGGGAGGCCGTAAATCTACCAATTTCTTCATAAACACGATCGACTAGTTGCAGGTGTGTATTATTTATGGACCTCCGTTAGGGTTGCCAGTCTTCTAAATTATTGCTGAATTTTTGTATTGTGTACAAATTAGTAGTGCCATATTACCTTGCAGCCGAACTGTGGCCAGACCGGGGAGGTACCTCTCTAAATATACTAAGCATATGCTTATAAATTTGTCAGATGTCTGTATGCTACGGTCAAAAGGCTCCGAATGCTTGTGTGTCTTCTTATACCACATTAGCAAATATGTTTCCGAAAGCTTTAACAAGCCTTTTACAAATGTAATTGTGTCTAGATCTCTAACTCTTCCCATTAGACAACCCGAAAGCCCAACCACGTTAAGAAATTTCATCCAGATTTAAAATTTTTCTCATGCAAATAAATTATGGGCTATAAATGGTAGGAAAATAAAGTATATGAAGTCCAAATATAAGGCATTTTGCATGTAATATAAAATACTTAATATTTTTTAAAGGCGACAAAATAAATTGTTGCCTGGTATTTTATTTTATCGAAGATCGAGGCCAGTTGCGTGCTATGGCAGAGGCCGCCGTCCAACAGTGGACTGCAATAGGCTGATGATGATGATGATGGTAATGTTGATTTTATTTTATTATTTACAACTTTTATCAAATTAACATTATTGTCACTACGGTCATCACTACAGGATTTATTTATTATTCAGTAAGTAAGACAGAGCTGGGGAGCCGTTGGATGCAAGCAGCTATTGACCGTGATCTGTTTCTCTGGGGGTGGCCTATGTCCAGAAGAGAACCTCTTCTGGCTACTAATGATGATGATGAAGTAAAAAGGTTTTCGGTGGAATGCACCAGTTAGAATCCTATATAAATAAAGTACTTTCGTGTACTTCATTGTTCTTATAACGTTACATGCAATGGCTTTTTTTATTTTTTACGAAGCTCAGATAAGCGGAGCATGTTTCGCCAGGGATCGCTGGCTTGAATACCGTCTAGAACATGGATGTTTATCTATTATAATATGTATTTCTATTTAAAAAATCTTAAATTTATAAAACTTTATAAACATTCCGTTGTCCACCCGTAGAACGGGACTAGCCTAAGGTGGTGTGCAAAGCCCATATAATATTATTATTATTATTCCTGAAAATAACGTACAATACTTTATTATAAAATACGGGTGGCAACCCTAGCCCTATTCCATTCAGCAGGGCACAACGGATTGCTCCACATAGGCTCGGCTATTTATGTTAATATGGATTATACAGCGTGATTTGTTCAAGCGTATATTGAGCTCCTAGATCGTTTGCATTACATTCAGATGTAAATTATTTGTCAATATTTAGAATATGGTTATCAAGGATAATAATAGTATCGCCTCGCAGCTTTTGTCGTGTATGATTAGAGAAAATTTCGGCTCAATTTCAAATGTCACGTTGTAACACAAAAAAAATCATAAAAATCGATTAAAGTTTTGTTACAAATACTATGACACGACGATTTTATATGATATATGTGCCACGTGGTTTCACCCACGTATCACAATTGGTAAGTTCAACCCATTAGTTGTTTCCGATGGCCCATGAAGGAGGACG
>LUGF01047470.1:180995-211964 GCA_001625245.1 Calycopis cecrops
TCAGTTTTAGGATAACACTATCTCTTACAAAAGATTAGAATTCCGCTGCAAGGCAACATAACACTATCACTTACAAAAGATTATGAAGACGTAATCACAACCAATTTACATGGAGCCCTTCGTCCCCTCGCATTTTCAGGACAGTGATTAATGCTAAAGCAAATAATTTGTTTGGACATTGACAAATCGCAGATAAAATAAGCGGCGATAATGATCTTACAGAAAAAGTATCTGTGGTAGTGAAGAGCGCAGTAACAAATGAATACTAAGTAGCGCGAAATCTCCTTGAGGAAAACGAAACTGCTGAAGCCAGCAATAATCGTTAATTTCTATTACGCAATTAAACAGTTAGGGCTTAGGACGTGGATGGACTTAATGTTGCTCAGAATAAAGATAAGTGTGCTCCGTTCGTGGCTTTTTTGTCTGCTCTCTGTAACTTTTTAATATGAGAAGCTTATTAGGGTACAATAAGACCTCTTTTGTTGTGAGAACACATAATATAATATATGCCAGTAAATGGCTACTGAAGTCTATTGACATCTTTTTTTTAATCAGAATCTAACTTTGATATTTTTTTAATTATAAGAGATCAAATGAGAAGGCGATCCTTTAGTGACGAGCGATAATACTTAATGCACTGTTGTTGGACAATAGGGCATTATAAGTATTGTCATAAGTAGTGTCCTTCCCTCTAAAATTGTAATAAGTTTTTGTAGTCACCAAACTATCAACTATCATGCAACCTTGACTTTAGATTTCTAGCCTATCCTTTACATCTGCGTAACCAAGGGAGGTGATATAGGGATGATCATCACTTGTAATGAGCTACTGTTATAAGCCAGATAGTCAATTTACACAACAAGTAAAAAATAAATGGAGGCTGTCTTTATCAAACCTGGAGGCTTGATCCAAGTGACAATAGGTATATGCGTTTGGTTTGTTGTCGCCTGCGGGGCTCCGTCCCGCCTGCAACAGTCTAAAAAAGTCTAAAATAAGATTCTAAGCTCTATTCTAGCTTCGAGGCTAAGGCGGAGATATGATCGCCTTCGTCGGTAAATGCGGTGTGGAGCATAGCTGCTACTTTACGCTGATCCTGGGATCAGCAAACGAAGTTGCCTCAACGATCACGCCAATTCAAATCAATATTACAACAATATCTCCTATACCTATATACCTATAAAAATCTCGTGTCATATTAGTTACCATACTCCTCCGAAACGTTTGGACCGATTTTCATCAAATTTCGTATGCATATCGGGTACATCTGAGAATCGGCCAACATCTATTTTACATCTTGATATTTCTGCGAAACTTACACGGGTACAACCGCGGAGCACAGCTTGTGTAACATATAACACACCTAATAATAAATAACAGTGATAATTCCCCACATGTCAGCCTAACTCCTGCAACAGCAACTAAACTGAATTTACTAAAACCGTGAACAAAAGGAGCGTGAACAAAATAATGAATAATAAAGCACAATGCACTCTCGTGACGCGTGTTAACAATACCCTTTGTGTAACCGCTCGCTGACATTACCAGTCGCATATAATTCGCGTATTTTATATTCCAGAAAGGAATATTTCACGTTTCTGCGCTGTGATTGACATAATTTCCTTTGTCGTTGTAATTTAAAAATTATAATCATCGGAAATTTTCCCCATATATCATCATCACCAGCCGGAGTAGTCCACTGCTGGGCATAGGTCACGAGCCAGTTGCATCCAGCGAATCCCCGCCACGTTGACCAAGTCACCGGGTTGGTGGCCTTCCCTCACTCCGTCTTACAGTGCGGCGCCGCCACTCGAGGACCTTTCTTCCCTAGCTGTCATTTTTTTTAATGGTATAGGCGGGCAAACGAGCAGTCGGAGCCATTTTCATGACTACTGACGCACACAAACATAAAAATAGAGGCTATACAGATGCGCTGCCCTCCTTTCTCCTCCCACCACCATGGGCCACGCCATGGAGCCATTTTCATAACAACCGTTGCCCATGGATATAAATGTGTTGCCCTTCTTCCTTCTCCATGGGACACCGGCTTACACAGCGCATGAAACGCGGCAGCACAGCTGTCACTTTACGCCGGTCTTGTGTAAGCGAGAGGTACCTCCCCAGTCGTGTGCATGCAGTGTGGCACTACCTCTTACTGGTTATCGGTTCTTCGAATAATGTGGCTGGACTATCAGAGCTATCCTAGTTCTTTTCGATCTTCGAATTGCGGACCATATTTCGAAGAAATATACCAAGCATAGCCCTTCCTATTGCACGCTGAGTGACTCTGAACTTGTTTAGTGTATGCATGTATCATTGTGATCATAATAATATAGTCGTCCAAACTTATAGTTTCATAAAATTTCATTAGAAAACAGGGAACCTCATTTCTGCAACATTTCATGTCTTAATTCTTTACACTAAGTCCAGTGGTGTTTCAACACATTCAACCCGTCGACAACTATTCAAACCCTGGAAAATAGGCCTCACTATTCTATAACCTCTCCATTCGATGAAAACCTTTGCAACTACCAAGCCATTTGTTGATAGAAGTAACTTTTGTTAATTACAGCCGAATTGGCCCTGCGCGACCGGCGAGGTACCTCTCGCTTACAGCCGGTGCCCCATGGAGGGAGGAGGACAACGCATCTGTGTAACCTCTATGCAGATGTCTATGGGCGTCAGTGGTCATGAAAATGTTTCCAATTTCCCGTTTGCCCCCTTATCCTACTAATATCTTCTTCTTCTCGCCAAGTTCGAGACGGGTAGCGACATCTATCAGCGCAGTAATAGAAACGCTCCGCCGCTGGCGCCAGAGTTTGACGTTATGACGACTCACTCTCAATTCACTGCTCTTGTCATCAAGCTCGCGAACTGTCTGCATCGGTCGACGCAAACGCTTTGCTAGTCAATGTGATTTAAGTACCAATTTTTAATTGTGAGCTCACAAACATTAATAATAGCTATAACAATACGTGTAAATTCTGTGACGTAAGTGTTCCGCTCAAGAAAGTTCGGCTCATCGAGGTCGCGTCCCGCCATCCCAACAAGATGCCAAAAGGTGAGTCTGCTTATCCCTATTCCTTTCAAGTTTCATCCTTTTTTCCAAAATCAACCCAGACGTGAGACGATAGCTAGACCCAGCGTCAATTATAAATGCGAATGTTTGTGTGTTTGTTTGTGTGTCACGAAAAAACTGTTGATCCGATTTTCATTAACTTCAGCACACACATAGAAGGTAACTTGGATTAACACAGAATCGTTTTTATCCAAAAAAAATGTTCACGGGATCGAAATTTACGCGGATGAAACCGCGGGGCGCAGCTAGTACTACAAAAAATGTTTCCATTCCATATACATACATGCACTCTCTATTCAGATGGGACGGCAGTCAAATACAACCGGAAAGAAATCAAGTGCAACGCCAACGTCGTAGCGTTATCTCACTTCTGCATTATTCAAATCCGACCGCAGATGAAACTTGGTGACTGCAGATAAAGCACTCTTGAATTATTCGTTTTGTCTTGTTAAAAGATAGCTGAGTAATTTTGGCGGCAGGAGGGGCCATTTGCATGACTCCCTACGACCACAGACATCCACATTGAGGTTATACAAAAGCGTTGCCTTCCTTCCTTCTCTATGGGCTACCGGCTACTTACACACCGCACGAAACGCGACAGCGCAGCTGTCACCTTACTCCGCTTTACGGTGTCATGTAAGAATGGGATCTCCGGTCCTGCCGTCTCAACTCGGCTACATACGTGTAGTGCTACTGAAAAATAGCATTTTTTTTGTAATAGGTAGTGCCATGCTGCATGCATACAGGCAACCGGATTGGGAGGGCACGGCCAAGGTGGTACCTCTCGCTAATACGACACCGGCGTAAAGTATTTCGGGTGGAGTGTAAGTAGCCGGTGTCCCATGTAGGGGGTAGGAAAAGGGAGGGCAACGCATCTATATAGCCTCTGTGCTGATGTCTGTGGGCGTCGGTAGTCTTTATACTTTATAAAATAAAATAAAAGCAACAAAATTAACGCGACTTTACGCCTTTACTTAAGCAATGAAAACAGCAATCCACCGAATTTCGAAACACTGACCGCAAATAAAAACAAGACAAGCAAACAACATCGAACAAAGCAAGAACAATTACTCCGGATCAAATAAAGTGCGGTAATTCCGAATGATAGTTACAATCATTTGGGAGATATAATTAATTTAGCTCTCCGTCTGCAGCCGGCCCTGTTTATTAATGTACTACATTATTCAAATCCAACCGCAGATGAAACTTGGCCGAACATAAAACACTCTTGAATTATATTCATCTTGTCTCGTTAAAAGATAGCCGAGTTGACTTCACTTGCATTTCAGCTGAGATTTTAAGTAAGATTCCGTGTTATAATGTATATCTGTCTAACTCTATTTTGAGTGTAACATGTTTATTATTCTGGGTTTTGAATTCGAGTTGTTTATGTCTGTGTGAATTCATTTACACATAGGTACATACGTACGATAAGTCTCTTTCGGGTTTTAAGCCCAGTTTGATGTCTCATAATGATCATTTTAGGTGCGTTAAAGATGTTGTAAAAGCATAGATTTAGAATTATTCTCACTACATGATAAATCTATGAGTAAAAAGTGTAAAATTATGAGAACAATTGTCAATGTTGTGAACAATGGTAGTTTTTTTTTTGTAACGAAGGGTAAAGCAGCGAGCAGTTGGAGCCATTTTCATGTCTACCGACGCGACGCCCATAGATATCGGCATAGAGGTTAGTGAGATGTGTTGCTCTCCTTCCTCCTCCCACTTCCATGGGCCACCGTCTACTTACACACTACACGAAACGCAACAGCACAACTTCACTTTACACCGGCATCAAGTAAGCGAGATGTGCCTCTATCGTACCGGCCCAATTCGGCTACACGCGTGCAGTGTGGCACTACCTCTTACATCCCCCTTCCCCCCCTCATCTTACAGCTATATTTCACTAATCTCTCCTATCCAAACGCTTATATAAACGCAATAAGGAAAAGGATTTACTAAACTAATAACACGGCATAATCGTATTAGGATTATCTATAATTGCAATGTCGTATTCCCATAATCCTATTAATAACAAATGTAATTCGTGAGATTAGTAAGTTAGTAAGTGTTGATGCTGCATGGTAGATGAATAGAGCCTGCATAAGAGCTTATCTCGTTTACATTAGGTTTCTCTGCCTTATTCTATTTTTTCTTTTAGTAAAAGAGGGCAATCTGACAGTCGCAGCCATTTTGTTGACTTCTGACGTTCATAGGTATCGGCATAGATGTTACACAGATGCGTTGCCCTCTTCTCTCCTACCCGCTTCCGCCATGGGCCACGGGCTACTTAGACACAGCACGAAACGCGACAACACAGCTGTCACTTTACGCCGCGCCGGTATCATGCAAGTGGGAAATTCTTCCCAAGTCGTGCAGGTCCAATTCGGCTATATACATGCATGCAGCGTGGCACTACCTCTTCTTACGTCTACACAGGACCTAGTTTAGACAGTAAGAGGTTGTTCGGTTTTTCATTAATTTCAAAATCTATGAAACCTTGAAATAAATATTTTAACTATATACTATTATTGTAATAGATGACAGTTGTTTTTCGATAAATTTTATTTGGTTACATATTTAAGCTAGTCTTGTATTCTACTCTTTTTTTCTGCACATCTACGGCTCGAGCTCCTAAAAAAATTATGCAGCCTTCAAAAGCTAAAAAAATTATTAGTCTGTCCCTGGTACATAAATCGGAGTACGCTACTAATATATAAAATAAAGAAAGGAAAAGAAAAGGAGAATCGAAATTAAGTCACCTGCGAAGACACATTTCAACAGTTACAATACTAAATAAATGCCCGTATAGCCAGAATCCTATTAATTACAAACGTACAAGTTCCTTCCTTATCGGATAAAGCCAAGAAACTTTCGTAGCTACATTTGCTCTGGCGCGATGCAAATTCTGTAAGCGCCCTGGAGTCCGGCATTAACTAAGCCACGGTCTATCAGAAGCCACATCCTAATCCCAAGCGTACGAAACAGATCTGAGACTTAGAATATATCTCGGAATATGGTTTGTACTGGAATTGCTTTTAGCCATGAGATAGACACTAGGTTAAAGCGTTACGAATAGTATTCATTAACTTTGTCATTTGAGAACTTTTTATACTATTTTTAGTGATAGCTTAAACTGACATCCGCTTAATTTTTATACTTATCCTATTTAACTCCTCCCTTCCATATAGTCCCCAGAAACCGTCAAACTGTACAAAACGCAACAGGTGAGCCAAATTTGGGCACAACTAAGGGGAGAAAAATATCTCCCCTTAGTCGTGCCCAAATATGACTGCAATTAAACACTACGTACTACTGATTTGCGTATCATTATCGACTATAAGTACAGGGCTTTTGTCAATACGTCACTGAAATCATACACCAACGTTTCAGGCCCGATTTGAGTGGATTACTCATAGTGCTAATGCATGAGCGTAATTAATGAATGATCGTCAACAATGTCGTGATTACTATAAAACATGTAGGAGGTAGTGTTGTGTGTTCGCTATGTGAGTCTATTGTGGCCCATTGAGGAGAAAGGAAGTGAAGGGGCGTAACGCATCTTCATAGCCTTGGTTGTATAGATATACAGGGTTATTTTTTGGTCACCGGCCAAATTTTCAGGTTTGATTCAGAATAATACATTCAAATTATGAAATAAAAAATATTAAAAAAATAATTAGATACAATTACTTTGTCCCATGTTGTAAAATATATTTTTTGATCACCACGTGCATCACACTCGCAACTCACGGTAGGCCGACGTCACTGACCTTGAAGTCGATACATAATAAGAACAACAATCGATGACTTTCTTGAGGACCATTTCAAATCGATTTTTATTTAAAAAAATATTACAATTAGACTATAAAATTTAAAACACACCCTTCTAATCTATTTCCTTATTTTAAAATTTGGCCGGTGACAAAAAAATAACCCTGTATGGGTGTCGATTGTCATTGGGAGACTTCGGTGGCTCGTTTGCCCCCCTATGACATAAAACAAAAAGACGCGATACCACCGCAGAAACAGTTTCCATTATAGCGGTGGAAGAAAGGAGTGGAACACGTTTGCATGGCTATAGTGCAGAGGATTATGGGCATCGGTGGTCATCAAAACTATCATGGCTCGACAGCTCGATATTACAAAATCAAACTTTTCTTAATTTATATCCATCTTATTTACGGTCTTCCCCTTTCTCTGAGTCCAACAATCCATCACTACATTTCCGATCTTTCTTAAGTCAAACATATTTATATAAATAAAGAAGTAGCATATACAATGTTTCCGAGGACGACACAACCATGCAATGTGAGGAGAAAATATGCGGAAAGCAGACCACACTATTAGATGGTATTCATATTTAGGATAGAGAAAGAGAGAGTACAAGCATATTTAAGTTAGAAAGTAGTTTAAGAAAACGCTTACATAATCTAGCACGACCTTTAAAAAAAATGTTTTTTTTTTCTGTTTATGTAAACTGAAAGAAATTTGGTGCTATTTGCAAATTTGTAACGTTAACATGTAACTGAAAGCCTGAAAAAAACTTAATTTATTATTCTACGAGTAGGAAGTTGTGGGTAAAACAAACAAAAGATGCAAATAGTAATTTACGGCATAGCATAGTGCAACCATTGTAAAGTATCCAATCCCTTTTTATATTAATATTATAAGCTTACTAGCTGCGCCCCGCTGTTTCACCCGCGTAAATTGCGATCCCGTGGAAAGTAGAAAATAGAATAGTGGAAGAATCATCCCATCGCCCCTATTGGAATAAAAATAATATTAGTAGGATAGTAGGATACTAGGTACTTTGTTTGTTTGTCGATTTATCGTTAATACTAAGCCGATTATGAAAATTATATTATTAAAGCACTGTTGGGGTAAATAGGCTATATATTATTTTAGCTGTGTCCCGGGGTTTTCTGGTCTAAAATCCCAAGGCAAACATTAATTTTTTTGAGAATTAACAAACGGGGTTTCGAGAGTCGAGCAACATTTAGACATTTAATAATTATAGTATTATCAATTCTTCATGTAAACAATTGTGTTGAGAAAAATAAAGATATTATTATTATTATTATTAATAATATTTTGTTACTCTATTAATAATATAAAAATAAATCGTAAAACCTTTTTTGGATGACGGTAGAGATGGACAAAGCGTGGAAATCATTAAAAACTCATTCTAAAATACCTAGCAGTGGACAAAAAATGATGAATTTTTAAATAACGAAGGCCATAACCCGAGTACCATTTGTATAACTGTAAGCAGAAACCGTCACCAGACAATCCGAACGCTTTTCAGCATTGTAATAAATGAGAGAATTTTTAGCAGCTGAAATATTTTATGACAAATGCAAGTAATCAAGATACCCACTTTTATTCCCAGCTTAATTACTGGCTGTACTGCTTTTTTCCAATGTAGGCCACAGCGTACAGGTCCGGACATAAATATGAAATAAATTCATTTTCCTTTGAATGCTTGTAAAAGGTTATATAAAAGTATTTTGCATAAAGTTATCTTAAGCGTTTTTAATAATGAGCTCCTTTTCATTGAGCTCGCGATGCTGCAGATCTTTGTGGTTGTGTATGGTTTTATTATGGAAGAGTACATATTGTTGTTGTCTATTATAGAAGAGTACGTTGGTGTTATTATGAAAGAATGCACAAGTTTTTGTACTATAATGGAGGGGCTTCGGATAGTATTGTGTTTGTGTACGAAAAATAATGCAAATAACATTTTGACCTTAATTAATAATAAACAAAAGACAAATCTACCGACGTGATATGCGTTAAAATTACACTTTTAGGTGATATCATCTCAGAAAGAGGTACACTGCTACGCCGACCATACTTGTCAGCATTACTGGCTATAACAAAAAGTGCTTGTCTAAAGCAACGCAAGCAAAAGTCTAAGGCACACAACTGAAGTAAAACTTAATTATTGATTTAATACACATATTCAATACTGGAGGGCGGAGTTACAGTGACATAACATGTCATATGATATTTATTTTTTAAATATAAAAAAGTTTCATTTAAGTCGAATTTGAATTTTGAATTTGAATGGCAAGTCCCATTGGCCTCGCCCGAGCACACTTTTTTGTAACGCTCTCGTCAACTTACTCCCCAAGTCAAGCGCGTATAGAAGTTTTATTGCGAAAACTTTAAATCGTAATAATTGGGAGGACCATGAGAATGCATTTTCTCGTTTTTAGGTTACTCTATAACGTTTTGCATGAATTACATACACATGCTCCTTCTTCTATCAATAGAGAACGATAAATTTGCAAAAACGCCAAGCTTCTAGAACAAATATAAAACAACATTTAAAGCTGTTTCGAGCTGCTAAGCTGACAAATCACGGCCCAGACGGGTCGTACATCTCCCCGACGTGTCGGCCGTCACGCTCCCGCCAGATTGCGAATGTTTGTGCACCACGATAGCTCACACACGGAGCGTGCAGCTGACGGACGCAGGCATAAGGTACTAGTTTATAAACCAAATTTGCAGAGGTGGACATTTGGGAATATGATTTTTGAGCTAAATTTAGTTGCAGATCAACGGAATAAGAAAAAACGTAACGTTACTAACTTGTGTGTGCGTGTGCGTGTGCGTGTGCGTGTGCGTGTGCGTGTGCGTGTGCGTGTGCGTGTGCGTGTGCGTGTGCGTGTGCTTGTGTGTGTGCATGGGCGTGTGCGTATGCGTGTTAGTGTACGTGTTTGTATACATGCATATGCGACTGCGTGTGTGTATGTGTGTGTATTTAAGGAATAATATTTTGATATACTAATCCAATCAAAAAAATATTGCACCAACAGAAAGCTACACTATTCAGAAGTAATTTAGACTATTTTATAACTAGTTGTGCCGTGAAATTTCACTCGTGTAAACGCCAAGAAAACCGTTTACTTTTCGGAAATTAGCTCCCAACGAAGTAGGCACGGCTAGTTTATTGACTGCCTCGTTGATCGGGTTAATTCTGCACGTGAGGAAGTTCTCGTAAGACAGGGTCGGTCTAAAAATATCTTGAGCTTCTTGAAGTTTCTTGGCACGGTAGTACCTACCTCCTAATACGGTTTGATGAGAAAATTTATTTATATTTCTAAAATTTGTATAAATAATAAAAAACATAAATGAAATACAATGAAACTGAATGTTTCATGGAGGGGGGAGAGGGAAGGAGGGAAACACACATCTGTACAAGCAATATGCGGATGTCTATGGGCGGTAGTCATGAAAATGGCTACGACTGCTCGTTTGCTCCCCTATACCATAAAAAAATCAAGATACGCGTAAGAATAATCTACATAAATTTTAGACGAAAAAAATTACTCTTCTAATCGTACTCGAGAATAAATCCACTCACCTTAATTCAAGAGCAAAAAAGTAAAAAAGACTTGCAATAATATTACTGAGTTTGAGTTTGTTTTGCCCATTCTGATGTTAAAAAGTATGTTTATAACTCTGAGTGTGCTTTAGACGACATGACTGAAGTAAAACTACATTCACGAAACATAACTGGGTATGAGAAAGAGAAAGAAACTGTACGCGCACTGCTCTTTCTTGCTCCTACAATAATATAAGAAACGTAACTCTCTCTTGCTGTCTTCACTAACTTAGATCTCTCTTTCAACTTCCGTTTGCTTCGCCGGATCACACTTTTCGTAACGATCTTATCATGCAATCATCAGCTTACTCCCCAAGTCAAACGCGTAAAGATTTTACTTCAAAAACATTATCATTTAATTGTCACTTCATTTCACTCAGACCATTACTCACCGCACAATATGAGCATGTCTAAATTGTTCCACAGAAAACGTAATACGGGCTGATGTAAAGCGACGTGAAGGCATTGTAGGTGTGCACGTTATGGAACGTACACGTGAAAGGTAATTGTTCACGCTGCCTATAAAGCAGGCCCACAAAGACAATGGTCACGTTAAGATGAATACAGAGGGCCTTAATTCGACCAATGGCCTTTAGTCCAAGTTGTAGAGCAGAAATTCGGTTATGGCTGTAAATCTTAACGATGTCTAGGTATATACTGGAACTAGGAATACTAGTTTTGACGTGTTATATCCTATTAATATTATAAATGTGAAAGTTTGTATGTTTGTTTATTTGTTTATTTGTTACTCCTTCACGCAAAACCTGCTAAACCGATGTCCATTAAATTTGGCGCACACGTAGATGGTAACTTGGATTAACACATAGGATAGATTTTATCCCGAAAAAATGTTCCTTTGGGATGCCATGGGATGATTTTCTATTTTCCACGGTATTGAAATTTACGAGGGTAAAACCGCGGGGCGCAGCTAGTAATATGATATAGCACATATCATATAATATTTCAAGTTAAAACTAGTATATATAAAATATGTGAATATGTTTCAACATTTTATTTATCTTTCTTGTGCATAAAGTTCAAAAGTGATTCATAATGCTCTTATGTAAATTTGGTTTATAGTTTTGCTTATTCACTCCGGGGAAATGTAATAGGTAGTGCCACACTGCATGCTTCCATGCAACCGAGTTGGGCCGGCTCGACCGGGGTTTCTTGCGGTGTGTAAGTATGGAGGGAGGAGAAGGAAGAAGGGCAACACATCTGTATAGCTTCTATGCGGATGTCTATGGGCTTCGGTAGTCATGAAACTGGCTCTGATTTCTCCTTTGCTCCCTTATACTATAAAAAATATATAAATAACGCAGACGGCATAGCGAAGCCAGCATTACGCGAGTCTAAATAGTTCCCACATTTGCATTTTAACTGCACGGCAATATTTTCAAATTCTAAAACGTGGCATCCCGTGCATGCGTGCTTGAATTCGCAGAAAATAAAATTCACAACAAAACCCGTTTAGAGAATTCACTAACTAGTTACGTGGAAGGTATTTAGGAATTTACCTTTTTGAACTTTGGTACAAATGTGGTATAATGATCATCGTTTATCCATCTAATGCCATATATTTTATGAGTCTATATGTCAGTCAATGCTATATTGGCCCAATGGCGAGGGGAGAAGGAATAAGTGACCAGATTCTTAGTGGCTTAAGGGGTAAAACAGCAGTTGAAACCTTTTAGTGAAATGCCCGTGTATATACATCCGCAAAACCGTTTGTCGTGGATGAACCATTTCCCCAGGATAAGGTGAAGAAAGAAAAGGAGACGTATCTGCACAACTATAAATAGATTCATGTTGCTCGTTTATCCTTTTAACTTATATTTTATAACTTTATTTATAAGTTAAAAAACAACAGGCATCGGTACTGAAATAGATGTAAAAACTTAAAATCGTCAAATAAAATGACGTGTATTTAGTAGCACACACCTGTAGTACCACATAGATGGTACACTACTGCTGAGGCAAGAAGAGACGACAGATGTCAAATGTTCAATTGAGGGGTTAGCAAATTAAGTAGCAAAAAAGTAATAATATTATGTTGAGCGTTTGTAGCTATGTAGGTACAGGGCGACGTGCATTCCATGAACCACAAATGTTCAAGCTTGAAACGTTTTACATTATAAGCCCCATATAATAATCAATCATGACATTAAAATCAATTAATGTGCAATCAAAACGGATCGATACACAGACAGATAAAATATTAATAACCGTTTCTGTTGTTCCATCGTGCCTGGCGTTTTGAGTGATAACGTCGTCCAAATACGCAATACATATGCAAATTGGTGAGCTTGTTTATTTTGTCGCTGATCCCATCAACAGATCGTGACCAAATTTATATGGAAGAGGTATAAACCTATTCACAATTGAGGGGAAAAAACGTATCATACAATCGAAAAACCCTGAGTCGATATACATACAGTGTGTGCCGACACCAGTTTCGTTAAGTTTATTAATCTGTGGTTTCGGAGCGTTTTTATATGAAATATTATATCATTTTTTATCGACAAATTACCCCTCAATTTTTTTTATTATTTACCTTTGTTTTTTCCAATTGAACTTATGATAAGCAATGAAAAGGGTCTTTCGATATACATACAGTGTGTGCCGACACCAGTTTCGTTAAGTTTATTAATCTGTGGTTTCGGAGCGTTTTTATATGAAATATTATATCATTTTTTATCGACAAATTACCCCTCAATTTTTTTTATTATTTACCTTTGTTTTTTCCAATTGAACTTATGATAAGCAATGAAAAGGGTCTTACTCGAACTGTTATAACTTTTAAATAATCTCACTAAAAACAAAGAATTTTAGGTTGGTCTGAGTTGTTATAAAATGACCTTAAAATATAAACTAATAAAAAAAAAGATGTTTAGGATTTTATTTTAGCCAACGCCCTCTTCTATGGTTTTTAAATAAAAAAAATATTTTAATGCAAAATAAAAAGCCAATAACTAAAAAATACACAAAAAAAAACTACATATTTTTCCTATTTTTTTCTACAACATTCAAAGGACATGTAACATGTCCTTTGAATGTGGTCGAATTAGTACGGGAACCTGGTCTTGGTCATCAAAAAGAAACGAAATGGCTTCTGTATTACAAGAGTGAGAGAATAAATGCCATAATTCATATACAATGAGCTCCGACGCTAGTGTCACATTGTGTAAATATATCTTTATCTTTTTATATTTATATATTTCTTAATTGTGAACTGAATTCCTCCTAAACGACTGGTCCGCTTTTGACGAAATTTTGTGTGAAAAACCCAAATACCGACACCCGATAGATGACAAGGCAACGTCTACCGGGCAGCTAGTATAAATGTATGTTTCTCTGTAAGTCCTTTATATAATCGTAAATGCATTTGATCATGAGATGATCTGTAGCAAAGATTTTGTCCATGCGCCCACGAAGATTTGTGAGTTAGTACAATCAATTATATATGTAATGTTTTATCTTCAAATTTATTTTAGTTGGGGCGTAGCAGGGTCCAGCTAGTAGGCTCCAAATAGAGTCGTTATTGTTGTCGTAATATGAAACATATGAAACTTTACAACAGATTTGTCGTGCTACATTGTATCAAAAAGTAATGTATCAAATGTTGTAAAAGGTGACACCGACATTTAGATATAAGAAAGTTTTTGTAATGCAATAAAGATATTTTTGTTTTATTTATTTTATTTATCAACCTGATACCAATGCTTACATACGACCAGCATGTAGCATCTTTAAGAGTATAAATTATATTAGTAATACTATAAGAGGTAAGTTGTAAGTGGTAGTGCCACAGTGCATACTTGCATGCAGCCGAATTGGGCCGGCACAACTAGGGAGGTACCTCTCGCTTACACAAGTCCGGCGTTAAGTGACAGCTGTGTTGACGCGTTTCGTGCGGTGTGTAAGTAGCCGGTGGCCTGGTGGGAGGAGAAAGGAGACCTGTGCATCTGTATAGCCTATATGAGGATATCTATGGGTCGGTAGTGATAAAAATGACTCCGACTGCTCGTTTGCTCCCTTTAACCATAAAAAAAAACCTGTGCCTTTAATGTATCAATGGAATGCAGCACACACAATATGGCCACATTAAAATATTATAACAAATAAATACTGAACGCTTTTATAAGTGCAGGTAGCAAGGTAGCGCCTCTCTGCATGCATGCATGTAACCAAATGTGCCCGGTACGAGCAGGTCAGTTTACGTCGCGTTTCGGACGGTGTGTAAGTAGCCGGTGGCCCTTGGAAAAAAGAAGATAAAGGAACGCATCTGTATAGCATCTATAGGTGTCGGTAATCATGAAAATGTCTCTGACCTCTCGTTTGCCCCCTTAAATGATATAACAAATACCAGATGTAGTTGCTTTCCAGCCCGCACGCTTTCCTAGCATAAACCTAATACTCGGTTAAATCAACTTAGTATTTAACCTAATTCATTAGCAGAGCCATTCAATTCGTTGAATAGGCGAGCGCTTTGAAAATATTTGCAATTCCGAAATAATTTATAGGCTATTAAAGGAGAAAATTAATTAACATGAAATGTTTCTCATAAAATATACTTTATTAGAGGTACGATATTAATTGCTGATTATTATGAAGGTATATGACGTGCCGTGTTAAGTAGCTGAATTGGGCACGACCGGGGTGGAATCTCTCGCTTACGTGACACCGGATTAAGTGAACGCTGTTGCGTTTCGTTCGGTGTGTGAGCTTCCGGTGGCTCGTTGAGGAGGAAGGAGGTGGCATTTGCATAGTCTTGGCTGTGTCGATGTTTATAGGCGTCGATGGTCATGGAATGATTTCGACGGCTCATTTGCCCCCCTATGACAAAAAAAAAGTAGACTGTCACCAACTAATGGCCGAATAAAGCTTACTTCGCATATTTTATTTATTAATTGATAAGTAAGAGTTGCCATTATACTGCAGATTAATAGGACCAACAAAATCGGAGCGCATCTGCATAAAATCTATGCCGATGTCTATGGGTGTAGGCAGTCACATAAACGGCTCCGACTGCTCGTTTGCCACCTTATACTATAAAAAAAAAAAACAACATCTAAGGGCCACAGTTTTTATAGCACAGGGTACAACGAGCAATCGAAGGTATTTAATTACTACCTACCCCCCATTAACATTGATATCTACATCTTAAGCAATTCGTTAAGTAGAATAGAATAAAATTACTATCAAAGTTTGATAACGCGCTGATCATAATCGAACAATAATATACCACGTAAAAGTCGAGTTTAGAAAAATGTTCAGCGAATAAAACAAAGGAGAGATATTCCAAACAAATAGAATATGTTCATGCTTCAATTGTTCGCAGCAGTATCGGTGGGAACGTTTACACCGTCCTATACGACATTCCAATTGGCTTTGAATATCTCAGTGAAATAAAATCGGATTGTAAATTGAAATTGCTTGTAAAGGATTTTATTAGAACTGCAACTGGTTCTAGATATACTTTAACGAATTTAATATACCTATTATTTTACCTACAATAAACTTTCAATGGGTTTGGCTAGATGTAAAACGAATAAAACTGTCCGGCAACTGAGTAATATTATCTTAGTAGCTCCCTAATTAACATATATAAAATACGGCTTTTATAATATCTGAAGCAGCAAATGGCGGCGTGGATTAGGACGACCGGCGTGGCGTGCTCCTTTGGAATCAGGATGGGAACCTGACCCCCGTTGTACTGTAGTAATCTAGAGATCTGTATAAATTACATATTTACATATTATGTTGGATAAAATAACCCGATGCTTATAGATAACCACGATCGAATTCTGTCCATATAAAGTTATATCCCCTTATTAATAAGCATAGAATAACTTTATCCAAATTCCATACTGTTTAACCCCCTATTAATAAACATAGAATAACGTTATCCAAGTAGTAACCTAGTAATAAACTGACATCTGTCAAATTCCATATTAAAAAAAACATAAAAGTATGGAATTTGACAGATGTCAGTTTATTGCTAGGTTATTATTTGAATAAAGTTATTCTATGTTTATTTATAAGGGGGTAAGTGTTTATTTTTTGACAGGATTTGACAGGTATCAATTTAATACTAGGTTGATACTTGAATAAAGCTAATCTATGTTTATTAATAAGGCCCCTTAAGCTTAAAAGTTAGTGCTTTTCCCTTAATCGTTCTGAAAGAGAAACATTACATCATCCAACATATCGGAACTATTGCCGATCTGTCGTAAGTCGTTTCACTCACATATTGGATTGGACGATGCGAGCTAACGACCATTATTGTGTATTCGAGCATTCGCTTCCTTACGATGCGGCAGTTAAGAATATTTATTGAGTAAACTTGTGGCGTGACTCCGCTTTTTCGATTGTCATTGCTCTTACATTTGTTGTATATATTAAGGGCCATAAAGCCTTCGGAGGCAATTTGAACACAATGCACTCGCATGTCGTTCATCTTTTTCAACCGTAATATTCAATTATGTTGTTTTTATCTGTTGTTTGTGTTGTGTATGTAATACTTTGTGTATACGAGACTTTATTACTGTTCGGTCTGTGATCTCGATGGAAATAGATATGCGTGGTTGATTTGTGTTGTTATAGAGAAAATTCTCAAGATGGGTCTCATTAAGATGTATCCGTAAAAGAATTTTATACATCGAACAAAAGTATATGTTTTAGTTAGTGCCCTCAATAAATATTTAAACGTGTTAAAAGCAAAAGTAACTACAAAAGGAGTAACAAACTCAAAATTCTCAAATTCATACATTATAGGCCATATTAATACACATAGATTAACTTTATCCAAGCATTAACCTAGTATTAGACTGGCATCTATTAAATTCCATAATAAGCACATAAACAGCATGAATTTTGACAGATGTCAATTTAATACTAGGTTAATACTTGGATAAAGTTAATCTTTGTTTATTAATAAGGCCTATAATGTATAATCATTGGTCTCAAACAAATATTATATTGAGCTGTCATTTTTATCAAGTTTCAAATTGTGACATGTCACTTATAATACTTGAACATTATATTGAAAATAAAGTGAGAGAAAAAACCTGGACCCTAAATATTTTTTAAGTAGCACTGTACACGTGGTGGAGTTGTAAGCGTGTTCAAATACAGACGTAAGGCGGGACCTCACGTCTGTATTTCGTTCGAATCCCGGGTCGGACCAAAAATTTATATTGGGGTTTTTCAATTTCTAATAGCAGTCCGGAGTCAGGTAGTTAGCGGTGTTTCACCCACATGCCTCGGAGAGCACGTTAAGCCATCGGTCCTAGAAGATCAGGTTTTCCAAAGACTAAAACAGAAACTAGGTTTCATTCTCGTTCTCTTACCACAGAAAACATAATATTATAGTCTTCTATAATTCCGTTATTTCCTTTAAGGTCTAGACACATTGTTCCTAATTTGCAGCAACGAACAGAAATGAGTCCTCGTTTGTTGCGCTGCAAGTATTATATAGAGACAGGAAATTTCTTCGGAGGAAATACAGAAGTCGTAGTTTGTCTGTGATAAAAAAAACTAGATGTTAAGGAATTAAATACTTGATGCGGATTCTAATATAACAATTTGAAATCGTATATCTAACAAGGTCACTCGACATACGTCGTCTTGTCATTAGAATTATGTTGTCATGGTAACGTGTAATGTTATGTGGCCAAACTGTTGAACCCGTTATTTTGCTCTACAAAGTGTATTTCGAGTCGAGATACCGACTGCAACATTTCATATATTGACAAATTATAGCTCATATGTCATCTATATAACAAAAAAGTTTCATCAAAATCCGTCTAGTAGTTTTTGTGTAGTAGTAGCAGCCGCAGCATAGCAGAATCAGGAGGGCGTGATCGGAAAAGTACCTAACATGCACATAACGCCTTAAAAGTCATCGTCATTTTTTCTAATATATTTTTAATAATAATGCTTATAAAGTACATTAAATCAATAAATAAAACATTTCACACACTACCATGCATTTAGCACATTTGTAAATATGACGACTAGTATAACGCACATAATTATTGATTCAATCTTAGTTGAAATTATAGAAGGTAGTATACATAATCTAAGGATTCAATCGTAGACAGATCTCTGTCTACGGATTAGGTAGACAGAGGAAACTAGTGTCAAATTAGGACCTTAGAATCCAGGACTTCCTACAGAAAACGTCAATGAGGTCGAGATAACTACGACGGATTCAATACACAAATTGATTACCATAGTTACAATGACATAACATGTCATATGATACTTTTTAATTACAAAAAGGTTTCACTTAGATCGAATTTCCATTTACGGTCAATCACTATTATATAACTAACTATTGTATATATCACTATTTATAATATCACAAACAACGTCACTTAACCCACCAGCCAATACTCTCAGGGCTCAACTGAAGTTATTCGACAGGCCTTATTTTGGACGTACATTAGCTGTATCTACGTATCGTAATGGGACCCACACGGGTCTTTATTACGAGGCTCACGATGTTTCCATATAATGAGCCTCCCATTTACCGATATTGACATAGATAATGTATCTTCCAGCCACTGAGACTTTTCGTTAGGCCCTTGAGACGTTATCTGAAAAAATAGCTCCTTCGAGACCGCATGTTATTTTATCAAGAATACGTTTTTCTTTTAACAAACGGTACGTGTTATTAGAAATTGGATCTTTTCTTCATATACATAGGTTCGATAACTGTTCAACGTTAATGTTTTGTTATTGAGAATATAATAAAGTAGTTCGCTTTTACGATTCCGGATATTAAAAAAAAATTCTGAAAAGGTTATTGTTTAATATTACAAAGATGAAAGACTATGGAATTGACTCCATAAGTATTGGAATGATTTTAACCATTCTTTCACCAATAGAAAGCTATATCAAAGAAATAACGTAAGATTTATTTTATTATAATTTACAGTTTTTATTTTTGACCCCCCCTTAAAGTGCACAAGAAAATGACTTCTTCTTCTCACTTCTAAAAAGTAACGAGTATTTGAAACACTTTTTTAAATAATTAACTGTAAATCACTTGAGTTAAGGTTCTTTTTTAATTGGAACAACTTTCGTTGGCCTCGCCCGATCACACAATTTTGTAACGCTTTCGTCAGCTTACTCCCCAAGTAAGTATACTAAAAAGAAAATCATATCCACGTCATCTGTTGTACATATAAATCCGCTTACATTATTTACTACAACATGTGGCCTTGTAAAAACAGACCGTGACGCAAGCCCCCTAATCCTGGACGAGCACTCTACCCTTCGCATTTACATAAGCCCCAACAAGACCCGTCCAGATACAGATTGTGACGGAATGATTATAAATTCGCTGGGCAGTTCGCAAAAAATATCCTCGTCATGAAAAAAAGATTGTAAAAGAGCAGCTGTCGCAGTTTCGTGCGGTAAGTAGCCGGTGGCCCATGGAGTACTTGTCATGAAACAGCGATGTTTATTAAGAGGGTAAGAGTATCTACTAGTTAGAGGTAGTGCCACACTGCATGCATGTAGTCGAATTGAAGATAACCTGGAGGAAGCCTCTTATACGATACCGGCGTAAAGTCACAGCTGCGCTGTCGCGATTTCGTGCGGTATGTAAGTAGCCGGTGGCCCATGAAGGTGGGAGGAGCCCATTTGTACAGATTGTAACGGAATTACTGTTATAAATTCACTAGGCAGTTTGCAAAAATATCCTTTTCGTGAAACAGCGATGTCCAGTAAGAGTTTAAAAGTACTAGTAATGCTAAGTAGTTTTATGTTCAACCTGCTCGTTTGCGATCTATATTATAAAATCATCAACAATGTCCTAATTATAAGCACTAAACATATCGTGAAAAATATCAGAAATAAAGTTAATTCCAAACTGTGCTGGTCAGAGGTAGCCGAAGAGTCTCCAAGAAAAAGTCTAGGCTTTTCGTCGATGTCCACCTGTCTCCGGGGGGATCCTGTTGCCTGCAGATCCGGGATCCTATAATTATAGCGGCGGCAGGGGTACAGTCGGTATTGCACCCCCAAGTGTCGAGTCCGACATAGCTCTCCTAGGTAACTATCATATGTAAAATGTGTATTCTCCTGCGTCAACAAATAAAAAGTTAGGTGAATAGGATTTTGGAAAACGAAATGTCGGGGTAAGAATTAATCATTCCATTCCTAATACAATTGACAGTACCACAATCTCTCACATAGTACCTTAAACCGCCAGATCTGCTTTAGTTTAGCCTCCAATGGTGTACAGACACTGTAGAGTTACTTTTTTATGGCAAAGAAGCAGTCGGAGCCATTTTCATGACATACACCCATAGACGCCCATAAGCATCCGCATAGAGGCTACACAGTTGCGCTGCCCCCTTTCTCCTCCCATCTCCATGAACCACAACTGTTACACACAAAGATTAGTAAGAGGTAGTGCCACACGGCATGCATGCAGCCGAATTGGCCCGTCACAACCGGGGAAGTACCTCTCGCTTACACAAAACCGGCGTAAAGTGACAGCTATGCTATCGCGTTTCGTGTGGTGTGTAAGTAGCCGGTGGTCTATTTATGGAGGAGGAGGAAGGGTGGCAACGCATCTGTGTAACCTCTATACTGTGCCTCTATCTATATGGTATAAAACCTTTTTCCCCTCTCATATTTATGATGTCAATGGGCGTTGGTAGTCATGAAAATAGCTGCGACTACTCGTTTGTCCCTTATACTATGAAAAATATGCGTTACATAATATTGCCTCTATGTGAATGTTTATAGGCGTCGGTAGTCATGAAAATGGATCCGATTGCTCGTTTGCCTCCATATGCAATAAGAAAATGGTTCATGTGTTACTTAGGTTAAGAACAATTTTAGCGTTAAAAGGCTTAAAATCATTTTTTCGTTAAAAGCTATATTAGTAAATTTCATTTTCAAAATGACTAACATTTTGTTATATTAGCTGTAGGTCCCCGCAGCGACTTTGCAACATCTATCAATGTCCACAGAGTTCAGACTATCTGCAATCATGCCTAAGATCCTGCGGGAGCTGGTCCACGCCCTAGACACAAGGGATGCGCGTCTTTTTGGCATGGTAGAGTAAAATCAGTCTAGTTAGTTAGTCAGTAGTTCCTGTGAACATACCCGATGCGCTGCAGAATCAGGACAGCACCAAAAGGACTCTAAATGCAACAAAAAAGTGTATGCTTTAGACCACACAACTGAAGTAAAACTTAATTATTGATTTAATACACAAATTCATTACTTCAGTTACAATGACAACGTGTCATGTGACATTTATTTTATAAATTCAAAAAAGTTTTACTTCAATTGAATTTAAATTACAACTTCCATAGGCCTCGCCCGATGTGTGATTTTTGTAACGCTCTCGCTAGCTTACTCTCTATGAAGCGCGTGTATAGAAGTTTCACTTCAATAACAATTAGATTCAACATTAGTACAACAGTATAATACACATTTCTATGCAAGCAAACACTTAAGATACTCAGTGCAATGTTGCTCAAAACCAATACAATACAGTACCAGTACTGAATATTGTATACAAACGCTTACTTACAGTTCGTACTTAATCCGGTTTAAGCCAGTAGCGACTAAGTGCCGCTAATACGGGCACTATTTCACGGAGATAATTGCCTGGTCGGCAAATGGCGGGGGATTAATGTTGCGAGCGCGGAAACTATTCTTCTAATGACCAGATTTTATACATTTATAAGGCAAATGGTTATGAGTTATTTGATTTATAATATTAAAAGTCCTGAATTTCCTACTGGCCTACAAGGGATCTATAATTTACTTGAGATAGAGGTAGTGCCACACTGCATGCTTGCGTGAAGTCGACTGGGGAGGTACCTCTCGCTTAAGCGAAACCAGCGTAAACGGACAGCTGTGCTGTCGTGTTTCGTGCGGGGTGTAAGTAGCCGGTGTTCCATGGAGGTGGGGGGAGAAAGGAGGGCAGCGCATCTGTATAGCTCACATCTATGAGGATGTCTATGAGCGTCGGTAGTCATGAAAATGGCTCCGATTGCTCGTTTCTCCCCCTATACCATAAAAAAGGTAATGTCATGTAATGTGGTCGAATTAGGTTGGCACGATCGGGAGCATACCTCTCAACCACTGACACCGTCGCAAAGTGACCGCTGCGCTGAACTATTCTTCTAATGACCATATTTTATACATTTCCTAGCTTCCGCCCGCAGCTTCGCCTTCAAAAATGGAGTTACTATACATTTTCCTCTTCAATCACTCTATCTATTTAAAAAAAACCATCAAAATCTGTTACGTATTTTTAAAGATCTAAGCATAACACAGACGGCAGAAAGCGATTTTGTTTTATACTATGTAATAATAAGTTAAACGGTTATCTTCTTTCGTTTCGAGTTTTTTCATTTATAGTAGCAAAAATCCTGAATTTCCATCAGACCAGACTACATAGGATAGATGTTCCTTTAGATAGATCTAATGTCGTAACGTAATGTGGCTGAATTAGGTTGGCACGATCGGGGACGTACCTCTGTACCACACGACACCGTCGCAAAGTGTCCGTTCACTCTAATGACCAGATATTATACATTTATAAAGCAAACTAGCTGAGCCCCGAGTTTCACCCGCGTTTAATTTCTTATAAATCCATATAAATTTCAACAACCTATTTCACCTCCTTAGAGGTTGAGTTTCTAAAAATCCTAACTAAAAATCTTAGCGGATGCCTACGTCACAACAACTAAAAATGCATGCCAAATTTCAGCCCGATTCGTCCAGTGGTTAGAACTGTGCGTTAATAGATCATTATGTCAGTTAGAACCTTTGAATTTTCATATTGTATACACATAGATGGTTATGTGTTCTTTAATTTATAAAAGCAAGAGCCCTAAATTTCTGCTAGACTAGTCTACTCTGGGTATATTTTTCTTTAGATACAGAAAATGACCAGTTTTGGCCATTTCGATAGAAACAAACGTTTAGAAAAAAATGTTTGTCTGTATGTTCTTTAAAGAATCGTAAATTAATTAAGTAATTTGATAGTGTGATGATCTTTAGCAAAGTTATTGTGCATCCACGAAGGTTTGAGTTGATACGTCTAATTTTCGACAGATGGCTCCACGCGTAGCAGAGTACTAGTTAAGTATATAATAACAGTTGTGCCATTTGATAAATTGCTTTGTAATAAAATATCTGTGCTCATTACACTTCTAAAATTGATATTTACTTTACGAAGTGTTTCCATTTGCAATTTAATTATACAAAACACAGCAAATGAGTCGGAGTGTTGGTCACAAACAGTATTATGTTGGAGTAAATATTACTTCAGCGCGGTATTACAGCTACCTGCCCTGTCGTGCCGGCGCTATTGGGTTATAAGGTTACAATGACACAATAAACCTGTCACGACGAGTTATATGGACAACTAGCTGCGCCCCGCGGTTTACCCGCGTCAATTTCGGTACCGTGGAAAATAGAAAATCATCCTGTTATGTAATAAGCCATGTTATCAAAGTGTGCGGAATTTCATGAAAATCGGTTCAGCAGTTTTACGCGAAGGAGTAATAAACAAACAAATACAAACTTTCGCATTTATAATATTAGTAGGATAAGATCTCAATCCCCAAAAAGAGGGCCCAAAAAAACTGAAATTCCGTATACAAATACATTGTTACAAACGAAAATTATAATATTTTTTTTTATTTTTTTAGAAACATTCATTCGACCTATAGGTACAAGGGATTTTCTATGGGAGTTTCTGCAATTTTAAACACTGACTATTGGTGTACAGGCTCTTTATTTCAAACACATAATAAAATACTTTAAGTCAAACAACAGTACTACATTAAATCTAATCAATATTTAATAAAACCATCACACCACAAGACACATAAAGTCAACCTACTGCAGGAGGGACCCTGTTGCTTGAGGATTCGGGGCACACCAATTAATATTTTTTTTTTAAATTTAATTAGGGATTTAGTCGGTATTGCAAGTGTCGAGTGAAATTGGTCTATAGACCACTCAGGCTCCTAGGTTACTTAGATATGATACGTAAATATATAGTATTTATGTGTGTTAAAATGTATGTATATCTGTATTAAAAAGGTACTTGTTATGTGAGCATCACTCAGAATAATTTGGCAAATAAAGTATTAATTTAAAAAAACAGTATGTTTTATGTTATGAGGGGTCAAACGACTATCTAGGTTTCTGATGACTACCCATGCACACAGACATCCACACAGTTGCTATGCACACGCGTCGTCATTTCTACTTTCCTCCTACGGGCTACTAGAAACTCATAAACTGCACAAAACACGACGGTATAGCTTTACTTTAGGGTATAATATGATCGAGATGTATAATTTCGGTTCGGTTCTGTCGAATCCTTTTTGTTTTACAGTATAAGGGGTCAAACAATATTTTCATGACTACCAATGATACCCGTAGATATCCGCATAGAGATTAAAAAGATGCATTGCCCTCCTTCACCCCTATGGGCCACCTGCTGCACCTTACTGCAATGCACTGCGTCTTATTCGAACAGAGTTTTTTTTAAATATTTATTTTCGCGCAGACATTTCTCTCCGACTGCTCGGAGAAGATGTAACCACGACAAAACTCTACATAAAGTAAAAGTTCTCTCAAGGGTCTCTCGTCCCACTCCTTGCCAGTCGATTTTACGTAAATCTCGTTGCTGATTTGTTCGTATTATATTTTTTCCCCTCACAAGAGTTTTGAAGCTTCACAAAGCTGAGAGACCAGGTCGGTACTTTATTGTTAAGGTGTTCACAAATTGTACCAACTCGACGCCGACTCGACTACAACTCAACTCGATGTATGGGATTCGTTGTTAATAGGTGGATGAGTAGTCAACGAGTTCACAACACTTTTGCCAGGCGTCGTACGCTTACAAACTGACAAATTTTACGAATTTTAAGTTTACTCCTTAGAAACACAACATAAAGCTAATATTTCAATGCCATACATCGAGTTGAGTTGGACTCGAGTCGGTGTAGAGTCGATTTAATGTGCGACCTTTAACCTCTTACTGTAGGCTTAATAATAATATGTGAGTGGTTTTTGATGTAAAAAGGAATATTTATTACAATAAAACAACTTTGACGTGCGGTCTGTTTTTAAACTAAAATGTAAATATTGAAGTTGTTACTATGGTTACTGTAAAGTTACTGAAGCGTTGGGATTGTAAAATCTATACATATAATAAAACAGTAAAATTTTAGTGTCTGTACATTGAATATATTTACGAAAAACTAATTGGGGGCGATTTTAAAATAGTAACAAAACACTTTTCTTCTTTTGATTTATAATCTTTCTTTTGATTTTTAATTTTTTTGTTTGTCTGTTTGTCCGTTTGTTCGGGCTAATCTCCGAAACCACTGGACGAATTTTCATGAAACTTTACAATAATATAGCTTTCATATCAGAATAACATAATAAGTTAAAATTTTGAATAATTTTTGAAGTCCGAAATCCACGCGGGCGAAGCCGCGGGCGGAAGCTAGTAATTAAATAAGCCGCGATAAAATCCGTTAAAATTGTTATATTGTAATGAGTAACATTCGCGTTTACTTAAGACATCATTACTAAAGAAATATTTAGCAGTGGATAGTGACTTCTCGCTCACAAGGCGCCATTTGGTGACAGCTATGTCGCGCTTAGTGCGGTGACCCACTGAAAGAAAGGAGGGGAGGGCAACGCTTAACTGCTTAACAATAATGCAAATGTCCGTGGGCATATGTAGCCATCAAAAAACTCTAACTCTTTTTAATATAATATATAATAATAAAAAGTATTATTAATGTAGTTAAAGAATAAGATAGTAAAAAGTGAAAAAAAAACAGAAAAGTATGTAGAGATAGCGATATGTGCCAATCTGTACTCCCTGCCCACCCCATTATGGTATTTTGTAAGTGGTAGTGCCACACTGCATGCTTGCATGCAGCCGAATTGGGCCGGCACTACCGGGGAGGTACATCTCGCTTACACGAGACCGTCGCGTTTCGTGCGGTGTGTAAGTAGCCGGTGATGGTAGGAGGGAGGAGAAAGGAGGGCAGTGCATGTGTATAGCCTCTATGCGGATGTCTATGGGCGTCGGTAGTCATGAAAATGGTTCTGTGAAAATGACTGCTCGTTTGCCCCCTATACCAAAAAAAATTCAATGAGCTAGGTATAATAATAAATAAGTATACTACTGTCTAGTCTTTTGATGGCGTTGCACGTTTTGGTACCGATGGTGTCACTGGGGTTGGCGTTGGTATGGGTGTTAGTTTTGGTGCTATTGATAATTCTGGCATCGTTGGTATTGTTGTTAGATTTGGTATTGGTTTTGGTACCGATGTTATTTCTGGCATTGATTTAATTCTTGGTTGTTTGGACATTGTTGTTTGTGTATTTGGCGTTGTTCTTTCTGAAATAATTTGTTTTGTTGTTTGTGCTCGAAGTTTTATTGGTAGTTGTGGTGGTGCTCTTTTTGGTAGCGTTTGTTTTGACGTTGTTATTGGTAATTGAAGGTCTATTATTGTTATTTGTTCCGATATTGTTTTTGGTAATGATTGCATTGCAGTTGTTTTTGATAATTCTAGCGTTAATTTTGATATTTCTTGCAATATTTTTTGTTTATTAATTGTTGCTAGCGTTGGCATTGGTATTGGTGTTGGTTTTAGTGGCGTTGTACTCTCTGGTATTTGTAGTGTTGTTGGCTTTGGCGTTTTTATTGGTGGCGTTGCATTTACTGCTATCGATGGTGTTGCTGGCGTTGGCGTTGTCATGGGTGTTGTTTTTGATGGCGATGCACTTTTCGCTGTAGGTGTTATAGCTACCGTTGGCGTTGGTATTGGTGTTAGTTTTGGTGGCGTTGCACTTACTGATATTGGTGGTGTTGTCAACAACACTAACCGACGAACCAACTTCAAAAGCAACATCATCGTCAACGATAACGTTGATATTGTTGACGATGGCAATGGTATTTCTGTTGGTTCTGGTAACGTTTCACTTTCTGCTGTCGGAGTTGTTGCTAGCGTTGACGTTGGTATGGGTGTTGGTTTTAGTGGCGTTGCGCTTTCTGGTATGGGTGTTGGTTTTAGTGGCGTTGCACTTTTTCTTTTCGGTGTTGTTGTTGACGTTGGCGTTGGTGTTGGTTTTGGTGACGTTGCACTTTTTCTTGTCGGTGTTATTGTTGACGTTGGGGTTGGTATTGGTGTTGGTTTTGGTGGCGTTGCACTTCCTGATATCGGTGGTGTAGTCAACGACACTAACCGACGAACCAACTTCAAAAGCAACATCATCGTTAACGATAACGTTGATGTTTGTGCCGATGGCATTGTTATTAGTGTTGGTTTTGGTATAGTTGCGCTAACTGCTATCGATGGTGTTCCTAGCGGTTGCGTTGGTGTGGGTGATGGTTTTAGTTGAGTTACTCTTTCTGGCATTGGTGGACTTGTTGGAGTGGGCGTTGGTATGTGTATTGGTTTTAGTGGCGTTGCACTTTCCGGTATAGTTAGTGTTTTTGATGTTAGTGATGGTGTACAGTCACAGTAGACAGACAGTGTAGATTTTGGTGCTGTTGAACTTACGTCTATCCGTGGTGTTGTTGACGTTGGCGTTTTTATTGGTGGCGTTGCATTTACTGCTATCGATGGTGTTGCTGGTGTTGGCGTTGTTATGGGTGTTGTTTTTGATGGCGATGCACTTTTCGCTGTAGGTGTTATAGCTAGCGTTGGCGTTGGTATTGGTGTTAGTTTTGAAGGCGTTGCACTTACTGATATCGGTGGTGTTGTCAACAACACCAACCGACGAACCAACTTAAAAACCAACACCATTGTCAACGATAGCGTTGGTGTTATTGGCGATGGCGTTGTTATAAGTGTTGGTTTTGATGTCGTTGCGCTTTCTGGTATCGGTGGTGTTGTAGATGTTGGTGATAGCGTACAGTCACAGACAGACAGTGTAGGCTTTGGTGCTATTGAACTTACGTCTATCGGTGGTGTTGTTGACGTTGCCGTTTTTATTGGTGGCGTTGCATTTACTGCTATCGATGGTGTTGTTGACGTTGGCGTTAGTATTGTTGTTGTTTTTGGTGTCGTTGCACTTACGTCTATCGGTGGTGTTGTAGATGTTGGTGATAGCGTACAGGCACAGAAAGACAGTGTAGGCTTTGGTGCTATTGAACTTACGTCTACCGGTGGTGTTGTTGACGTTGCCGTTTTTATTGGTGGCGTTGCATTTACTGCTATCGATGGTGTAGTCAACAACCGACGAATCAACTTCAAAAGCAACACAATCATCAACGATAAGCTTGATATTGTTGACGATGACATTGTTGTAAGTGTTGGTTTTTGTATCGTTGAGCTAACTGCTGTCGATGGTGTTCCTGGCGGTTGCGTTGGTGTGGGTGATGGTTTTAGTTGAGTTACTCTTTCTGGCATTGGTGGACTTGTTGGCGTGGGCGTTGGTATGGGTATTGGTTTTAGTGGCGTTG
Source organism: Calycopis cecrops (assembly GCA_001625245.1). Lineage (NCBI taxonomy): Eukaryota > Metazoa > Arthropoda > Insecta > Lepidoptera > Lycaenidae > Calycopis > Calycopis cecrops. The sequence goes on from LUGF01047470.1 coordinate 209,952, forward strand.
CACTTTCTGGTATCGGTGGTGTTGTTGATGTTGGTGATAGTCTACAGTCACAGACAGACAGTGTAGGTTTTGGTGCTGTTGAACTTACGTCTATCGGAAGTGTTGTTGACGTTGGCGATGGTATTGGTGTTTGTTTTCGTGTCGTTGCGTTTAATGCTGTTGGTGTTGTTGCTAGCGTTGACGTTGGTATGGGTGTTAGTTTTGAAGGCGTTGCACTTACTGATATCGGTGATGTAGTCAACAACTCTAACCGACGAATCAACTTCAAAAGCAACACAATCGTCAACGATAAGCTTGATATTGTTGACGATGGCATTGTTGTAAGTGTTGGTTTTTGTATCGTTGAGCTAACTGCCATCGATGGTGTTCCTGGCGGTTGCGTTAGTATAGGTGATGGTTTTACTTGAGTTACTCTTTCTGGCATTGGTGGACTTATTGGCGTGGGCGTTGGTATGGGTATTGGTTTTAGTGGCGTTGCACTTTCTGGTATCGGTGGTGTTGTTGATGTTGGTGATAGTCTACAGTCACAGACAGACAGTGTAGGTTTTGGTGTTGTTGAACTTACGTCTATCGGTAGTTTTGTTGACGTTGACGATGGTATAGGTGTTTGTTTTCGTATCGTTGCGTTTAATGCTGTTGGTGTTATTGCTAGCGTTGACGTTGGTGTTGGTGTTAGTTTTGAAGGCGTTGCGCTTATTGATATCGGTGGTGTTGTCAACGACACCAATCGACGAACCAACTTAAAAACCAACACCATTGTCAACGATAGCGTTATTGTTATTGACGATGGCACTGTTGTAAGTGTTGATGTTGGTGTTCCAGGCGTTGGCATTGATATTGGTGTTAGTATTGGTGGCGTTGCACTTTCTGGTATCAGTGGTGTTGTTGACGTTGGCCGTTCTATTAATGTTTGTTTTGGTGGCGTTGCGCTTTGTGATATTGGTGGTGTTGTCAACAATACTAAACGACGAACCATCTTAAAAACCAACACCATAGTCAACGATAGCGTTGTTGTTATTGACGAAGGCATGGTTGTATGTGAAGTAATTTCCGGTATCGTTGATATTGTTGACGTTGGCGTTGGTATTAGTTTTGGCTTTGGTAGCGTTGCACTTACGTCTATCCGTGGTGTTAGTGGCGTTGCACTTACGTCTTTCGATGGTCTTTTTGACGATGGCGTTAATATTGGTCTCGGTGTTAGTGGCGTTGCACTTACGTCTTTCGATGTTCTTTTTGACGATGGCGTTAATATTGGTCTCGGTGTTAGTGGCGTTGCGCTTTTCGGTATACGTGGTGCTGTTAGCGTTGGCGTTGGTGTGGATCTTGCTTTTGGTGGCGTTGCACTTTCTGCTGTTGGTGTTATTGTCAACATTGACGTTGGTATGGGTGTTAGATTTGAAGGCGTTGCACTTACTGATATCGATGATGTTGACAACAACACCAATCGACGAACCAACTCCAAAAGCAACATCATCGTCGTCGATATCGTTGGTGTTGTTGACGATAGCGATTGTATTAGTGTAGGTTTTGATAGCGTTGCACTAACTCCTGTCAGTGTTGTTGCTAGCGTTGACGTTGATATAGGTGCTAGTTGTGATGGCGTTGCACTTTGTGATATTGATGGTGTTGTCAATAACACCAAACGACGAACCAACTTGTAAAGCATCACCATTGTCAACGATAGCGTTGGTGTTACTTGCGTTGGCATTGATGTTGGTTTTGGTGACGTTGCACTTTCGGGTATCGTTAGTGTTTTTGATGTTTGTGGTGTAGTACAGTCACAGACACGCAGTATAGATTTCGGTGCCGTTGAACTTACCTCTCTTGGTGGTATTGTTGACGTTGGCGTTTTTATTGATGGTATAGTTAGTGTTTTTGATGTTAGTGATGGTGTACAGTCACAGTAGATAGACAGTGTAGATTTTGGTGCTGTTGAACTTACCTCTCTTGGTGGTGTTGTTGACGTTGGCGTTTTTATTGATGGTACAGTGAGTGTTTTTGATGTTAGTGATG
>LUGF01047470.1:217722-229701 GCA_001625245.1 Calycopis cecrops
GCACAGCTGTCACTTCACGCCGGTCTCGTGTAAGCGAGAGGTACCTCCCCGGTCGTGCCGGCCCAATTCGGCTGCATGCAAGCATACAGCGTGGCACTACCTCTTACTAAAATATAATAATAACTATTCCACGGCATATCTTATCACTATCTTATCTTATTAATATTATAAATGCGAAAGTTTGTATGTTTGTTTGTTTGTTGAAGGAGTACTTCAAACAAAAACTGCTAAGCCGATTTTCATGAAATTTGGCACACACAGAGGGTAACTTGGATTAACATAGGATAGTTTTCATCCCGAAAAATGTTCTTTTGGGATGCAATGGGATGATTTTCCACGATATCGAAATTTACGAGGGTGAAACCGCGGGGCATAGCTAGTATAGTATAAAACAAAGTCGCTTTCCGGCATCTGTGTGTCCGTGTCTGTATGCTTTAAAATTACGCAAAAGATTTCTATGGGTTTTTTTAATAGATAGAGTGATTCAAGAGGAAGGATTATACGTAAAATAACGCCATTTATGAAGTCCGAAATCCACGCGGGCGAAGCTGCGGGCGAAGCTGCGGGCGGAAGCTAGTACTTAAACCTCTCGTGTTACAACATTAGTTACCATACTCCTCCAAAACGGCCGATTCCATGAAATTTTGCGTCCATATCGGCAGGTCTGAAAATCGGCCAACATCTGTTTTTCATCTCAATATTACAAGGGACCGAAACGGACGCGTGTGAAACCGCCAAGCGCAGCTAGTGTGCAATGAAAAATATCAAATTAAAAACCAATTCCAACCGTTCCACTATTCATACTCCCCGTTTTAAATTCTAATAAAGTTTTAACTCTCATCCCCTCTTGATTACCGGTACAAAGGGGGTGGGTTTTGTGTACAGAGGGGTTGGTCAGCTCGATAATCATCAGACTACGGGTACAATTTGAGTATTTTTACGATCAAAGCCGATGAAATTCTGACATGGGCATGCAGATTGAGTCCTTATTATGATAGTGGTAAGGTTTCTAATTCCGCTACTAATTAAAATTATCGATGTGGAAAATTTAAATCTCATTACATTTGTTGGTATGTCAGAGTGTGTGTCTTTTTCTATGTATATGGCGGGCAAACGAGCAGTCGGAGCTATGCCATGACTACCGACGCCCATAGAAATCTAGAATATAGAGGCATTACATATGCGCTGCCCTCCTTTTGTCTCCCACCTTCATGGGCCACCGGCTACTCACACACCACATGAAACGCGACACGGCTGTTTCGTGTAAGCGAGAAGAACCTCCCCGGTCGTGCCGGCCCTATTGGCTGCAAGCAAGCATACAGTGTGACACTACCTCTTACCAAAATTATGTTGTAACTAGCTTCACCCCGCGGTTGTACCCGCGTAAATTTCGATCCTGTGGAAAATCCTCCCAAGGGATCCCATAGGAACATCTTTGGGGATATAAACTATCCTGTGTTAATCCAAGTTACTCTCTATGTGTGTGTGTCAAATTTCATGAAAATCGGTACAGCAGTTTTTGTATGAAGGAGTAACAAACAAACAAACATACAATCTTTCGCATTTATAATATTAACAGGATATGGCAGTCCCTCTGGCCGTAATTCTGGCTGTTATGTCGCGGTTCGTGCTGTTTTTGCGAACAACCAGGATGAAAAAACACTGTTCTGATCTCAATAAGACACTCCACATCTCATAGAACTCATACAGTTCTTTTTAGTATTATATAAGAGAAAAAAAAACGAGAGAAAACGAGCAGGTATTATCCTAACTACCGATACACCGGTATAGAGGTTATACAGATGCGTCGCCCTCGTCCGTGGGCCACCGGCTACTTACACGGTCCACGAAACGCGACAACACAGTTAGTGTTACACGGTGTAGTGTAAGCGAGAGGTAGATGTATGTTTAAGAAGAGGTAGTGCCATGCTGTACAGGAGGAGGTAGTGCCATGCATGGTGCATGACACTACATCCTCCTATCCAACAGAATTGGGCCGGCACGACCGGGTAAGTACCCCTTGCTCACTTGATACCGGCGTAAAGTAACAGCGTCGCTGTCGCGTTTCGTGCGGTTTGTGAGTAGCCGGTGGCCCATTGGGGGAGAGGGGGGGTTATCGGAGGGCAACGCATCTGCACAATCATGCGAATGTCCATGGGCGCCGGTAGTCATCAAAAGGCTAAGATTTCTCGTTTGCCCTCGCTATAAATAAAAGAAGTAAAAAAACAACCGGGGACGTACCCCGGTTGTGCCGGCTCAATTCGCTAACTCGCTTCCAAAATCCATATCCCATAATTTGGACTCCATTTATTTATTTATTTAAAGTTACATAAAAGAGTTACACACCTATTAAATTACTTAACTTGCTTTAAAAAAGAACATGATTATTACTTAGCATAACATTCAATTTATGAACTGTATAGGTAGGTACCGTTGATACTCTGGCAAACCTATCCTCACAGAATAGCAGACAGGCGCGCATTACATCATTCCATAGGGAATGATGTAATAATACTCAGGGTGGTCCAGTAGGAGAGCGTTAAGACTCCAAACATATTGAAGTAAAATTTCTATAGGCGAAGCTGGCGAGAGCGTTACAAAAATCACACATCGAGCGAGGCCAATGGAGGTTGTCGTTCAAATTCAAACTCGATTTAAGTTAAACTTTTTGTATTTAAAAATAAATATCATATGACATGTTCTATCGTAACTACGGTAATGAAAATCGATCAAGTTTTACTTCACTCGTGTGGTCTAAAGCACACACTATTTTTTCCATGATCCCCGACTTCAAATCAAAATGTACGGCAGCAATGAATGGGAAACGGGCAATGGGAACGGAACGCTACGACCGGGCATTGAGATTTGCATACAGATAAGCATTACTGTTAACACGTACTAAACGACCGGCATGCTTTGGATAATAAACGGCGTGTAGTCCGGATGACTTTAAAAGGGCATTTTACAGATGATGCAGTGTGTAGGAACCTTTATGAGTTTTTTTCAAATGGTATAACTGGGAAAACGAGCAGTAAGAGACATTTTCAAATCAACGTCCGTAGACTTCTGCATAGAGGTTATATAGATGCGTTGACCTCATTTCTTCTCCCACCTTCATGGGCCACCGGCTACTTACACACCGCAAGAAACTCAATGGCATTGCTGTCACTTTACGCCAGTCTCGTGTAAGCGAGAGGTACCTCCCCGATGGTGCTGGCCCAGTTCGGCTGCATGCATGTAGCATGTATGCATGCAGTGTAACACTACCTCTAACAAAAGTTTTGCTGTATAAAAAATCGATATTATTCCATTTGTACAACGAAATGAGAAACAAAGTAGTAACTTTTTTTTTTCAGACTGCTTTGTGGTCTAGTGGGAAGCATGTTCAACCACAGACGTGAGATCCCGGGTTCGAATCCCGGGTCGGACCAAAAAGTGCTATTGGGTTTTCAATTTCTAATAACAGTCCGAAGTCAATAGTCTCTATTGTTTCTTGTATATTAACTTTATTCTTATAATTACTTATTTTTAAAGGTATAAGGGGTAAACGAGCAGTCGAAGCCATTTACTTGACTACAGTCGCCCACAGACATCCGCATAGAGGCTATGCAGGTGCGTTGCCCTCCTTTCTTCTCCACTCCCGATGGGCCGATAGCGTTTCGTGCGGCCGCGACAGCACAGCTGTCACTTTACTCCAGTTTCGTGTAAACGAATGTTACCTCTCCGGTCGTGCTGGCCCAATTTAGCTACATATTGTATGCAAATTTCATGTAGCATAGCACTACCTTATTCTAAAATTCCAATAGACATTGTTTTTTGACGTAAAAAGGAGATGCGATATTACGTAGCTACTGGGAGTGCATAAACTAGAAGATATTGTCCCGTAGGAGCTGTAATATCGTTTGGAAGGGAGCCACGGCGTGGAATAGAGACAGCCAATGTTAATTTATGTAAATACGAACAGATAATTATGTTCGTGCTCTATAGGCACACTAGCTGTGGCCGATGGTTTTGCTCGCGTAAAATAGATGGGTGTTTTGAATGTGCGACGTGTGATGCGACTAAAAGCTGTTGCTATGCGACATATCTTATTACAGAAAAGTATCTGCCTGGTCGCGCCGACCCATTATAACTGCAATGAATTATGCACACTTAGTAAATAAAGACATGAATACCATTTTTTATATAGTATAAGGGGGTAAACGAGCAATCGGAGCCACTTTCATAACTACCGAGCCCCATAGACATCCGCATAGAAGTTTTACAAATGCATTGCCCTCTTTGCCTCTTCCCACCTCCATGGGCCACCGGATATTTACACACCCCACGAAACGCTACAGCACTGTCCCTTTACGCCTGTAACTCGTAAGGTATCTCCCCGGTCGTGCCGGCCCAACTTATCAACATGCAAAATAGCACTACCTCTTACTACGGATACTATTCAACACAATGATTATGATGAATAGTGATTGAACATGGTAGCGCTCTCATGCTTGCTTTACTAAGCTGAAGTGTACATAAAATATTAAGATGTACCGCACCGATCCGCTATGTATACATACTTGATTACTTTGAGCTTGCATTTTCAAATAAGATGCACTCGGTTTCAAGTAGCGATGGATCCTTCGATAAATTGTGAGGAAAATGAGGGTAAAAACGGATAGTTGGAGCATCGCCTTTTAAATATAGCGTTACAGTGAAAAAGGAAGTGCAAATTACTTTATTAGCGAGGCTAGTTTTTATAATATAAGCTATGAATAGGTAGCCTTTGATCTATTAGAATAGAATATAATGTAATTTATTTCGTTCATATATATTAGAACAGTGTTACATTTTTTTAATACACAATTACTGCTTATTTTAATGCACATTATATATTTAATCATAGGGCAGTGCGTCTGTGTACCATAGAGGTTATGCAGATGCGCCATCGTCCCTTCTCCTCCCACCTCCATGGGCCATCGGCTACTTACACACTGCACGAAACGCGACTGCACAGCTGTCACTTTACGCCGGTCTCGTGTAACCAAGTAACTTACGAAACTAGATGATTTTTTTGTAAATCGTTCAATTCCAAATGGACGGACTTATTATAATCAACATACGACAATCTACTGTTGATACTATCTTAGTCAGGAACAGTCAACGCTTCAGATTCAAAGTACGTGGTAGGAATATGTCTCAAGATTTCAAGTGCATTCGATAACGCCTACTGGCCACTGCTACTTCTTAAATTAAAAAAAAACAGTGTCGGCTGCGACAAGACAGTTTTAACTTTTCCTCGGGCTCGCTACGGTCATATCAAAGGGTCAAAATGGTTGATGCTGTCGATCACAGAAGTAGCAGCGGCGGGAATGAGAGATGACCACGACAAACAAAAAATAGGCAGTATAAAATTTGTGAATTCAGCAAGGTATAGGTTGTAGCATAAACGCTCTTTTTTTGATGATACAATCTATATTTTTAGATAAGTTAACGAGGCTGTTGAACTTTCATTCTTTTATGACAATACCCTCGTATCAAAAATTGTAATGGCCGCTAACGTGATGACCTTTGATATGTCGGATTTGGGGAACAGAAATAAAAAGTTTATTACAAAACGGAAATTATAATAAAATTGAATGTGTATTATTGAGGTTTATTGGCGTAGTTTTTTAGTAATTTTAGGCCAAAGGCTTTGTACTTAATTTATTGAAACTTAAAAGTTATTAATTATAAAATGACGAAATCAAAGCGAACTGTTGATTTCACATAAAACGTCTTTTATTATATTGTTGTCTGTATGTAAAAATTAAAATATGCAATGTGCACTTTTTTATCAAACCTGGGACCCATGACTGATGATGATGAATGATCTCGCACTTGAAAACCAATAATGCAAATCAACAAATAACTAATAAAAGATAATAATTATTAATCAATTAAATTAAACAATAGTAATTATCCTACTAATATTATAAATATGAATTAGTTTTTTAAGCTTTCACGCCATAACTACTCAACCGATCATCATGTAACTTTGTATACATATTCTTGGAGGCATTAAAAAGGACAAAATACTTTTAATAAAAAAATAAAATAATTAATTTAACGGACGCGAGAGAAGCCGCGGGATATAGGTAAGCTTGTAACCCAGTAAAATTTAATAGTATGAAAGTTTTGCACAGTAGTCTTTAAGTAAGACTCTGATAAAGACTTGCAGACAAGTTTTATGTTGCCAGCAAATAATTACTGACAGATTGGCTGAATGGGTTCCGGCCCATGAACTTTGTGATTTAATGTTCGTTATAAGTTGCTGTCAATTTTCCAACAGGCGGCCATTTGTGAAAATATAAAAGATATCACGTACTGCTGTTACGAGTTTTTTAGCGAGGAGCGTAGTTTTAGCAAGAGGTAGTGCCTCGCTGTAATGCGTGCAGCCGATTTGGGGTGACACTACGGGGTCGTACGTACGGGGGGTAGACACGAAATCAGCGTAAATTGAGTGCTGTGACGTCGTTTCATGCGGTGTGTAAGTTTTTCCCCTTATAGTATTGAAAAAAAAAACAAAACAAGATTTAGACTGCTATGGTACATAAGCCATATAGACTATGTTCACCTATGTCACGGTTTAAGACGATGCCATCAACATCATACGAAATTTTTAACAACCAGACGACCGATTGATGCATTACTAGCTGCGTTCCGCGGTGTGCCCTGCGTAAATTTCGATATCATGGAAAATCATCCCATGGCATCCCATAGGAACATTTTTTCAGGATAAAAACAGTCCTATGTGTAAGTTACCCTCTACGTGTGTGCTAAATTTCATGAAAATCGGTTCAGCAGTTTCTGCGTGAAGGAGTAACAAACAAACATACAAACTTTCTCAATTATAATATTAAAATAGGATAATAGGTATGTATTTCTTCAGTAAAAATCTAAAATGTTATTTTCTTTAAATAATCGTTTACAGAACCAGCGAATGTGTACAGTCACAAGCAATAGAATGTTTACACTTCAGTACCCTGTTACAATTACTTTCTTTGACAAGTCAAACCAATAATATGGAATTTCAAAAATACAAATTATGACAAGGTACTAAAGTGTACATATATACTATTGCTCGTGACTGTACATATTTTATCTTAAAATTCCGTTTGCTTCGATATATTACATGATTAGGTTACCTAGCTATGGAATCTAAAAAAAATATTTTCCATTTCCTCCATTGATGATCGACTAGCGCAGTGGTAACAGCTGAGGTAAAACGAGAGCATTGCACCAGGAGTCGCAGGTTACAATCCCGCCTAGGTCATTGATATTTATGTATGTACCTATTTTTTAATTAAAAATTCTTAAATTTATAAAAAATATTAAATATATTTCCTTCGTCTAGTACTCGTAACACGAGTCCTTGCGATACTACTAGGTAGATTTAATTGATGACGTTCAAAAAGTAATTTCTGTAATTCTATTTTGAATAAAAACTTTTTCATTTCATTTCATTTCATCACACTTGATACGGGGTTAGACTAACTGGCGTGTGAAGTCCACAGATTAATATCTGTTTTTTATTTATTGTGCGATTTAATAATTATTGATTTAATTATTGTGCGAGCGAACCGAGCCCACACTATCCCTCTGCCAGTATATTTTTGTGACACACTCTATGGAATAGCTATAAGACCTTTTGATTTAGGCTTTAGCATATTAATTTAAATATATATTTTGATGTGTTATCTAATATTATACAATAATAATAATAATAAATATAAGAAATATTATAATTATACCGGCTTAAAAAATCTCGCGAGATAATAAAGCTGCGCCTTTTTCTAATAGGTACCTACTATTAATTACTAAAAAACACTTACTACACATATTTCATAAACAATGAAAATCCCGTTAAAAGCGACACACCCAGCAACCAAATTTTAATACAAACGCGCGAAAATCCTTTTGCAATCAGCGAAATTCGCGTAAACTACCAATGCAGTCGTTGATACAGGCATTAGTTCACAGATGCATAAGAGGGAATACTGCGCCGGTTATTACTGCAGTATAGTGCGAGGGTTGTTCGGATTTGTCAATGAAACCAGCGTCCACGGTAAAGGTTTGTTGAAAAAATATCGATACATCGATATAAAATATCCAATATCGAAATTGCATCAAAAACGACATTTTTTGTTTTAGGTCTGTAAATCTCGTCAGTAAATCTCGCAGGTCCCACTAACAGAAGTAACATAAATCAAAGAGTATTTCTTATGTCTGATCAGATCAAATATTAGTTTACTATTTTTGTCCTTGCTCTTGATTTAATAAAAATGATTCCGATTATATTTTTTTTTCATATCATACCGATATTACGATATATTAAAATAAAAATATCAATATCGATATCGATATTTTCAAAAATATCGATGCAATGTACCTATATCGATAGTATATTCCAATTCCGCCATCCCTGCTACAAAGTGCGCCCTATTGACTGTGAAGCTCTCCATGGAGTATGACATTTTCACTCCACAATGTTTCGGCCTCGTCAAACGAGTTCATACGCAATACACAAAGGCGTTAGCGAGATTGAAAGCAGTTTTATTTAAATGTTACAGCAGTATTGTATGCATGGTTAAGTTTTTAGTTTTACGTCTAAGACCGGGTGGATTTGACGAATAAGATTAAAATGTTGATATAAGATTGACCATATACATTGAATTAATATTACTAACGTACGTAATAGTAACATCTCACTTAAATAATGTGTGAAAATCATAACGAATTAATGATTTCTAAAGTTTTTAGTTATTAGTTTAGTTCAGTTTAATTAATTCTTAAGTTAGGATGTCGTCATTGTAATAAAACTATTATTATATATTAACGGATTTTTACTCTTTTCACGCGGAGTGTAAAATACCTAGAGCCTCAACAGATGAAGCGTTATACGCGCGAATCGACTCGCGCGTTGTTCTGGACGCATCACTGCGTCTGAGTAACTCGACACAACTCCACAAAAAAAAATTAAGATTCTGTGAAAAATTCGAGAAACTTTAGTATCAAAGATGCGTTGACCTTGTAAGTTCAATGATGAACCAAGACCCCATAACTAATTTGTAGTTTATGTTTTAGGAATATGTAAGAGAGATATTTTTGTAATGTGTTACGGGAGAGGCCAATGTCCAACAGTGGACTGCAATAGACTGATGACGATAATGATGATGATGATGATGATGCTGATACCTTTTGTATGTCATAAACGGTTATCTAGTGATAATACATTATAATTGATTGCAAGGCTATATACCAACTCTAGAAGACGTACTCCTTCACCTACAGACATCGACAATACTGGAGGTTTTCATATCAACCAAGAAGGTTTTTCATGAATAAAAAAAAATGAAAAACCTTCTTGGTTGATATGAAAACCTACATGGTTTGGAATGTTTTTAATAAAAAGATGATTTGAATTATGAACGAATAAGAATTTTCCTATTTGGCAGAGAAATATCTCTTACCTCAAGATGAAATAGATGTGAATGGAAATTATACCATAGCTAGGATTTTTATAATAAAGAGAAATGTATTCGTGCCGCAATACAAAATAATAAATAAGATATTTAATGAATACATTCAAGTGTTTCCTTGTAAATTAATCCTGATGGAATAGATTAGCTAGGTAAGTAATCGCCGCAAATAGGAGCTACGCCCGAATAGAAGAGAACACAAGTACGGCGTTACAATACCTATTCTCGATTATGAATCTTCGAGAAAATATACGGTTCATAGTCATAGGAAATGCGTAACAAAATATTATATGCAATTTATCATTCATTTATTCTTCAAAAACATAGTTTTATCATCCGCTGAATAAAACATAAAAGCCATTCCCCAGGAAAAATTGTAACTTTATGTATTACAGTTACTTGAATAAGCATTGCCAAATTTCAATATTATTATGTTTCGGACGGTCGCCAAGAAATTCTCTTAACCGCTCCTATCTTAGGTATATTGGCAGCTTACCATAAGGACAGCTATATCAATAAGTTTTGCGATTACACCGTGTTACTATTGTTCGTATTTCGTCTGTGTTATCCCAAGTTCTTTTATTCTAATAATTCTAGGATTAATGTCGAATACTCAATAAATTTTATTTCAGTTTTACAGGCGTCTTTTATTATCTTTTAGTTAGAGGTAGTGCCATGCTGATTTGTAGCAAAGGCGGACCGGGCCGTCAAATCTCTCGCCACCTGCATCAACCCGGACCAAAAACTGCACGAAGAACGTCTACCAACTTTTCATTTTGCAAACGCGGCTTGCACTTTAGAACCTTGCTGGGTCAAGAAGCACTTCGTATTTTTTATCAATACATTTGATAATTTAATTGTTTTTGCGCGATATCATATCTTACATATACGTACATAGCTATATATACAAAAATCCTTCCATTTGGTTTGTTTAACAAAATATTTCATAAAGAAGAAACCCTTAACCTTTTCTTAACATAATACAGAGATGTATAAGGGATTTTGTCTCTTATTATTTTACCCTTTCATGTAAAACTTATATGTACTTGCGCTATATCTACAAAAGTGGAGTTTGTTTCACCCATTTATAAGTATAAGGAATCACACAGTCGCGATCTTTTAATAGCTACCGACGCCGTATTCATTCTAAAAATATACCGTGCACGTTGTTGCGGTAGCATAGTTACTTTGAGGGGATATCATGTGAGAGATACCTCCCAGGTCGTGCCGCCTCAATTCGGTTACAGTATATGGCATACGATAATTTTGACATGATTCGTAAGGAATCAAAATCAAAATCAGCGCTAGAAAGATATATAAAACGGACGAAAGCAGCCATCTAAAACTTCAAGCCAATACCAATCGGTCTAAAATCCTAGATGGTTGATACGACAAAGAAATATATGGAGGAAATCCCGCTTAAAGTGCAGTGGACTTCGTAATATCGACAGGGTGGAATTTGGAATTTGGGTACGAAGTCCGGTGAAAATATTATAATTTTATCGATCGGTAGCGCGTGCCAAGTATTTGGACGTTGTACGGTGAAAATGACTTGCAAAGTAATAATAATAATGTTGTCCAAGCCGAGTTTCGGCTACGGCGGCCGTTTCTATAGAAACGAGCCATCTGTATAGGACCTATTATACATAAGTGTACGTGCAGACACAAGGACACTCTTTATTCCCTTATTCTTATGTTCCAATGGGACGGCTTTCCGACACGACCGGAAAGAAAGCAGGCGCAGAACCGACGGTTTAACGTGCTCTCCGAGGCACGGGGGTGCAACACCGCCAACTTGACTCTGAACTGTTATAATAAATACAAGACCCCCGGATTCGAAACTGGGATCTCACATCTATATTTGAACGTGCTTACCTCTACCACGAGGCAGCCAGCAACTCGCAAAGTATGCGGTATATAAAGGTAATGGTTACGAAACCATACAGGAGCGATGTAATATTACTGCTCTTTTACTATGTACCTATTAAATTGCCGATAAGCCTTTTTTTAGATTAGGAACTTAGCTCGCAAATAAAATATAAATCTTCGTTTTATAGGTTCCAGTTAGATGTAATTAATGAAACAATTATGTGGTACTTGTTCAAGTACTGTAAAAACTGATGTCTTCTGGTTCCGAAGGCCAAGATCCTTTCGACCGCTGAGGCAGCGGTGCAAGCACCTAGTATTAGTCACGGGTGGATGGCCATTGTCGTCGCAAAGTTAGTTAGTAAGAGGTAGTGCCACACTGCGTGCTTGCATGCAGTCGAATTGGGCCGGCACGACCGGGGAGGTACCTCTCGCTTACACAAGACCGGTGTAAAGTGACAGCTGTACTGTCGCGTTTCGTGCGGTGTGTAAGTAGCCGGTGGCCCATGGAGGTGGGAGGAGAAAGGAGGGCAGCGCATTTATATAGTCTCTATGCGGTTGTCTGTTGGCGTCGGTAGTAATGAAAATGGCTCCGACTGCTCGTTTGCCC
>LUGF01047470.1:276174-288277 GCA_001625245.1 Calycopis cecrops
TTATAATGGGCATGATACTTTTCTTTTATAAAATTTTCATGACAATATACAAAAACCACTAGAAAAAAAAACATTTAACAAACCGTCGATGTCGTATGCACACCACAATAAATATTTACAAATTAACAATTTATTAATTATGCACTTAGTAAGTTAAACTTTAAAACAGCACGTTTTAGTATCCACTTAAGTTGCGAGCCAAGTGCCGGCTTAACACAGCAAATTAAGTTTCAGCTTACACCCAAAGCTGGAAACAGAGTCCCCTTAATTGTCTTATAAACATAAGCAGATGGTTTGTATGCAAAATATGTGCGCGACTGTACAGTGCATTCCACTAGACGGAGCCCATCAGTGCGTTGTCCGTTTTATCTTCAGCGTACACTTCTGATAAGAAGCTTACCAGGCAAAGTTAATAAGAGTTGACGTTCATACGGTCAAGGGAAAATGACTCTTGTGTGGATCGAGTTAAGGTTAGTAGCATTTATGTCAAGCCACAGGTCACCTGGGTAACGTCATGCATGCAGATATTGTTGCCTTTTTGGGTATCAAATGTACAAGAATGTTATAACGCTACGTGAGCTGTTTAAATGCCAAAAGTGAAATCAAGAAAATAAATCTTCTTCTTTATATATAAAAATGAATATTTCTCTGTATGTTCTTTAAAGAATCGTAAACTATACATTTGATCATTTGATGATCTTTATCAAAGTTGTTGTGACCAATTTTCGACAAATAGCGCCATGTGTAGTAACGTACACAGAGTACAGCTAGTGTAAAACATATAAAATTATACTATTGGCCTTTGATTATATACACGTCTAGATGGAGCATGTCAAATAAACATCGCAAAGAAAACGTCTCATTTTTCGCACAATGTGTGAGTGACAGTTATGTACAGATTGTTTCAAAATCGTCAATGTGTGCGTTTAAAGGGATACCAACAGCATAAAACATTACCCTAAATTTTGTTACTAAATCAGGAGGAACTAACTGATTTTTTTAAAGAATGTATGCTAAATATTATCAAAAATAAATTATGTTTTTTTTTTAATTTATTTTTATCAATGAGAGAGAGGGTTTATTATTATTATCAATGAGAGGATTTCCGAAGGTAGTTTTAGTTTTACAGATCGCTGTATAAGTATTGGATTTTTTACTTGATAATAAGACTTCAAATATAATTTATAAAGCTGTTTTATTTATTTACAGTCAGTAATATAAAATATACTAACAAAACTTATAATGACTTCTTAAGTTTACGCGAATGTTGCACATTATAATAAAGCTATTTAAACGGCCTCACGGATCATCCTTGGATGAGATCGGTGTTATTAAGCGACGATTTGTGCTTTATCAAATCTTATATCTGGCGACTAGGCTGGCGCAGTGGTAAGCGGAGCATGTTGCGCACGGATAAGCGGAGCATGTTGCGCCAGGTGTCGTGGGTTTGAATCCCGCCTTGGTCATAGATGTTTTT
This sequence comes from Calycopis cecrops, assembly GCA_001625245.1. Lineage (NCBI taxonomy): Eukaryota > Metazoa > Arthropoda > Insecta > Lepidoptera > Lycaenidae > Calycopis > Calycopis cecrops. Next base: position 277,652 of record LUGF01047470.1, read on the forward strand.
CTATGTATTATATGTATTCATATTATGGTAAAAATCTTAAATATATAAAATTTCTTAAATTGCAACAAAAGTCCTTACGGTACTTAGCACAGTCCACTGCTATATATTTAAAAAAACTTCCCTTTAGTTTTGGAAAATTACCCTACTTTTCTAGTGACAACACCGTACCACTAGTAAATTGTGAAATTAATATTCGTATTTTCTTAACAATACATACCTAAATTTAAAAACTTACCTGTGGAATGTGATCTTCTTTTTATTATTAGTTTTTCCTGCATAGTTGTGACACAGTTGAACAGAAAAAACCGGCATATTTCTTTTTTTATTGAGAGCTCAGAATCGCGTTACGGTCTAGATGACACTGACTTAAGCGAAGAGCGTCTCTACTAGATCTAGTAGAGACGTTTTACGGCGCTTTCAGGTGGTTGACGCGGTATCTAGACGTGTATATAATCAAAGCTATTGGCCTTGTTATACTGTGATATTAAACTATTATCGAGAATTGTCCTATCTGACAAACAGCTGACATCTGTATTGAAATTCACTAGTAAATTTTAAACAACTAAAGTATAGAAAGAGTTGTATATTTCATCGAAGTAAATTTATAAATATTTCTATCGCCCATGGACTTTAATTGTACTGTCAATAATGTTATACTATGAGAAATGTAAGTTTGTGACGAAGATCCCTGACGTCCATCATAGACCGAAAAAACAACTTATCTTTACGTCATTGACACCTCCCACAGACGCTATATACTTACTTTTATAAGTACCAACAACCCGCTGGACCTTTTTAATGACTACCGACAAAAAGGTAGGGGGGGCAAACGAGCAGTCGGAGCCATTTTCGTGACTACCGACGCCCATAGACATACGTATAGAGGCTATACAGATGATACAAATTTCTATCAATATGTTTTTTTTAATTTTTATTGTGTTCAACATTCATTATGTTCCTGAAAAAATACTTAGATATAACAACGTACACTAGTCTACTACAATTTTGCTGTTAAAAGTGTCGTCATCCGCGTAGAAAGCTCATAAGGTTACAATTGGACACTGCTACGGAAGAGTTCGCGTATCAAAGATATATAGCATAATGAGGTTACTTGTCCCCCTCGACGGATCTCCACCTTATCGTGGTGACGGACTTAGTAACCGTGGCCTGGACAACCACGGTGAACCAAGAGGGATCCCAGGAGGGTACGCTCCGAGTGGGCTTCACCAAGGCCCACTCGGGATGCGTCCATGGAGAAGGGGTCGCGGGAGGAGAGGTGTCTCGGTGTGTCGTTGCCGTGCACCCTATCTCCCACGATCGAACGGGGGCGCACCGTCTGATGCGTTGGCGGTGGGGCCGCAGAGGAAGAGGAGATGCGGTGTGTCGTTGCGGTCCTCCCTGTCCATGGTCGCTCCGCCGCCGAGCGGATGGAACCAGCCAATGCCAGAGCTCCTCTACCTGTCCCTCTAAACAGTGACAGCCTCTCCTCCTCCTGTGTCGTCTGTGAAAATTTGACACCCAACGGCCTACCGTTGGGTTATCTGGAGTCTTACGAACCGCAATTTTTTTTTTATCTTGCGGATGTTTTTTTTTACTAACAACTACCTACTAATCTTACAAATCAATCCACGTGCCAGCGGCCATTTCCATTTCATTCTTCACTAAATACAAAGAAATCGCTATCAATATGACGTACATATCACAGACATATAACGAGGTTACCTGTGAAACGCTGGAGCGAGGTACGGCGAGAGCACGTAGGGGACGCTGCGGTTTTAATATCTGCGCTGAATTAGAGCGCGGTATCCGCACATCTCGCAAATTGCCTTTGTTCGATGCTCATGTTTATTATTTCGCAGCACTATTTCACCTTAATACTATTACGAGAGCACTAAAGTTCTTGCTCGAGTTGGATTGGCTTTATTAAATTTAGAATAGAATAGATATATCTTTGTGAAATAGGTGGCATTATTGTTGCGTGCATTGTTTCTTAGTATTGTATTCCTTCGCCGCAGAACAAGAGTTAAATGTATAAAAATAACAAAAAAAATCTCATTCATAGAGATTTATAAGTTTCGTTTCAAACTCAGACCTTCCTGCCTGTTTTTAAAATATATTTTTTTGTGATATGCGGCAAACGACTGATTATCACCACCCATAGACATCCGCAAAAATAAGCGTCTTACAGCTGCGATGACATTTTATAACAAAAATCATTATGACCTCTCAACCATGAGCGGTACTGAAAGTTTTACACGTTTCGTCTGGATCTAAGTGCACTATAAGATTAGAATAGAATAGAATAGAATAGAAAACAATTTATTCATGCCTTATGATTAAATGCCTTAGATGATTAGATTAAATGGAGCTTGTAAATATATAAAAAGTGTAGGACTGGGGACGTGTTTATCTTCGTTGTCAAGTTCCCAGGAGGGTATTAAAAGATTTTATTGATCGAGGAGGGGTTTAATTTATATTTTTTATAATATATCGCGCGATAGAATACGGTCAATCTCAATGCTCAATGCTCTTTTTACAATTATTATAAAAACAATTTTGATTGAACTTAGTGAATTTGAACTTACTTGGAATTAGTTCATGCTGGATTGCAGAAAAATAGGGCGGGAACGACCGGGGAGGTTCAGTTTAGTGCCAGCTATACTGATGCGATTCGAGCAGTTTACAAGTTTTTTTCATTTGGAAGTTAGAAAGGTAGGACGTTTTGTCCACATCTTATACATAAAATAAAACAGTAAAACTCGTATGTATTGAATATATTTACGAAAAACTGATTGGGGGCGATGTTAAAATAGTACAAAACTCTCTTCAATGTTTTTAAATTTTTTGTCGGTCTTTTTGTCTTTGTTTGTCCAGGTTAATCAAATTAATGGATTGATTTGAAAGAAACTTTTTGTGGTGTATAGATACTAAGCCTGGTCAACATCTAGGAGGAGACATTTATCTGCAGGAATATCGCTAATTCCTACGGGAAATTCAGTAATTACACTTAACACAACAAATCACTGATTATAATATAACTACGCTACGCCAACGAAGTCGCTGGCACAAGTTAGTTAACTATTAAACTTGTCTACCTGTATCGACGTCTATAATTATTAAGTCTCTTTTACATCCAAAAAATACAACTATTCTAGGTAAGCTTAAGAAATCATAATATACTTAGATCACGTCACAAACCAAATCACGTGAACCTGTTCAAGCGCTCCAAAACTCTTGTAAACGCAATGGAAAGTTATCAAAGTTGTGTAGCGGCGGCGCCAATAACGTCGGCTCTCAATTAGTTGGACGTGCCGGCGGCCTACCGGGAGTAATTGTGAGGGCGTGAGGGCCCACGGGAGTTTTTAATCTCGCCCACAACTTTGCGACTTGCGTTAATGGGGAAATAACGTCGGATTACTGGACCTTTATTGTTCATAAAAGCAATAGTTGTGAAGATGTTTGATATAGGGTAGACTGGGTACGCTTGTGACAATTTTCATATGATCGCAAATAATTTTGTAATTATGCTATTAATCAGAACAAAAAGTGTATTATAATGTAGTTTATTTATTGCTAAACGTATAAATATTAAAGTTCTAAAGTCTATATCAAAAATATATAAAAAAGTAAAGTCTATATCAAATGGTTAGTTTATAAAATGAAATTTAAATGAAAATATGGCGACTGTCACTACTGTACCCAGGGTACGGTAGTGACAGTCGCCATAGACTGGGTACGACCGTACCCAGTCTACCCTATTATGTAATGTGATCCAGCTTGTGTGTGATACTATTTTATGATCTATTCATATTTGATATTAGATTTTTTAAAATATTATAAGAGGGCAAACGGCGATTTACTAAATTGATGATTGTTTTTTTTATGTTATAGAGGGGAAATCGAGCAGAGCAGAGAGAACCGAACGCACATAGACATCCGCATAGAGGTCATATAGATGCGCTGCCTTCCTCTCTACTCCCACCTCCATGGGCCACCGGCTACTTACAAACAGCACGAAACACGACAGAACAGCTGTCACTTTACGCCGAAAGCATTTTTCGTGTAAGTGAGAGGTACCTCCCCGATCGTGTCGGCCCAATTCGGCTGCATACAAGCATGCAGTGTGGCACTACCTCTTACTAAATTGATGCCCAATTTGTAATAACACGGGTATAACTGGGAGCAAAGCGCAGGGAAGTTTTCGGGGACGTGTTGTTCTTGGTCGTGAAGTGGAGACAGCGGAAATCAGCCTGTGGGAGATAATATTTAGGGCCTACGGGAGTTTTTAATGATCACAGGGTAGAGCAAGTGTAATCGCAACCATACAACTGAGCGGTCACCATTTTAGAACTTGGTTACACTGTTGTGCATTTGTGACTTCCCGCCTGTGCAAAATGCCTTAGAATAGGCAATACCTAACTATAACATCCTATCTTATTAATATTATAAATGCGAAAGTTTGTATGATTGTTTGTTTGCTTGTTACTCCTTCACACAAAAACTGCCGAACTGATTTTCATGAAATTTGGCACACACGTAGAGGGTAACTTGAATTACCTTTATTTTTTATTTTAGTTAATTAGTTTTTATCCCGAAAAAATGTTCTTATAGGATATCATAGGATGATTTCTATTTTCCACTGGATCGAAATTTACGGGTAAAACCGCGGGGCGCAGCTAGTATAATATAAAATATATAAGAGTCTAATTGTCTTAAATAAATTACATTCTTCTTCTAATATATCCATTATATAGATGATGTACTTAGGAAGAACAAGAGAAGAAACAACTTTAAAACGTCCGTATTAACACCATCTGCTCAACTTATTAGCAGCTGAACAACCCCTCTGTCATTCATCTGCTAGACTTGTATTTACGGCACTAATTGTCAAAGTTACTCTTATTACGTACACGAACTAATCTCACAGAACTCGGCTCGTTACCAGCTTCTACGTGTGTCGGCGTCACACCCGCGAGGTTATTTATTAAATTATTTCACTTTTGTAGCGGTGAAGAACTTGCAAGATTATATCCCACTAATATTATAAATGCGAAAGCTTGTGTGTTTGTTACTCTTTCACACAAAAACTACTGAACGGATTTTCATGAAACTTTACAATAATATAGCTTTCATATCAGAATAATATAATAAGTTAAAATTTATAGGGATTTTTGAAGTCCGAAATCCCCGCGGGCGAAGCCGCGGGCGGAAGCTAGTTTTTTATAATATAAGGTACGAGCGTTCGGAACCCTTTTTCATGAGTACCGACACCCATAGACATCTGCGTTGAGGTTACGCAGATGCCCTCCTTCCTCCTTCTCTATCCATGGTGAAACGTCTAATTACACATCGTAATAAATTCGACAGCCCAGCTGTCACCTAATGCCTGTATCGTGTAAGCGAGAGGTCCCGGTAAAGCCGGCCCAATTCAACGTAACGCTACTCTTACAAAACATGATCTGTAACTGCATTGCTGAATTGGGTAAGTAAATAATCTCTAAGGTTATAAAAGTACGAACGGCCCATCTATTGTTTATTATCAAAGAAAACTTTTGACTACTGAAGTTTGTAAGAAGAAAGTTATTATTCGTTCGTTTGGCCATCGGAAACATACTGCACGAAAGGGTAACTACCACGTAGTGGTGATACCAAATGAGCGTAAAGCGCCCCCAAGCCCTCATTCAACCACTATATCGACAGCAAAGAACTTTTGTATTTCGTATTTTTCCAAAACAAATTCGAAATTCTGGACAAATTCAAAAATCTAGAACGTTCGTATCATAAACCCGTTCGGCGCGAAACAGGTCAGTTTAGGGGAAAATTGTTACAACTCATCGACTTGTTTAAGTCACATCTTAACGCACCATTAGGGGCAGATTGCGTGAGCAGAATACTGGTTATTTGCTTAATGTTCCCGAGAAAAACCAATTTGTATCGCGCGGCGTTCCCTTAACCCCCCGGCGGTCCGATAGTTTTTAAATTGTTTTTTTTCTCACGCTCGATCAACGTTATATGGGGCTGAAAATGCTTATTGCGGTAGTTCATGATAATTATCTTTTGATTAATGATTAGTGTTGAATTGTGGCATTTTTATCCATGGAAATCACGTTACAACGAATGATAGTTACATTGCTATTTGATCAGTAGAAGTTATAAAATTTATTTATTTTACATATTTGTTGTTTTGTTATGTTCAATCAACAGTTTTGATGTCTTTTAATGACTACCAACGTCCATAGATAACCTTATAATTGATTTATAGACGTGTTGCCCTTCCAATAGGTCAATGTAAAATCACATCGCTCGATAATCACCAGCAAAGCTGTCACTTTTTGGAGATATTATGTCAGCGAGAGCTACCTCCCAAATAGTGCAGAACTAATTTGACACACTTAATAAGTACTCTACCTCATATTTATAACTAGCTGTGCCCCGCGGTTTCACCCGCGTTTAATTTCTAAGAAATCCATATAAACTTCAACACCCTATTTCACCCCCTTAGGAGTTGAATTTCTAAAAATCCTTTCTTAGCGGATGGCTACGTCGTAACATTTACCTGGATGCCAAATTTCAGCTTGATCCGTCCAGTGGTTTGAGCTGTGCGTTGATAGATGGCTATGTCACGTTTGAGTTTTATATATATAGATAATAAAAAATAAAATTACGTCTAAATCAAATTTGGGACTTACTGAACTGAACATGCGTGCCACTGGACCAACGAGGTGACCTATAAATTCTAGAAACACGTTAAAAATAAAGTCTGGTAGCACGCGTTACAGCGTGTGGGTCTGACACGGTCGGTCGGCTCTTTTGGAACGTGCGCCTGAAAATGCTACGCTTTTTTTGGGTCTAAAATACTACACGAGAAATCGGCACACGATCTGTTTATGCCTTTTGACATTAGGGGCCTTTTAAGCCCGTTAGATCTGAATCTGATCTGAAATCATACGCACAAAAAAACATGACCCTTCATGTTTTTTTGTGCGTATGATTTTAGACATGTACAATTTCAGCACACGTACATGTCTTCACGCTAAACCCTTACCGTCTAGGATATCGACTGAATGGAATTGAAAGCTAAATGTATACAGAAAATGATTGGGCTAAATTATAAATAATGATTGTCAATACCTTCGAAGATCTTAAAAAACCGGGAACAAATCTAGAGTGTACAGACTATTATTTAGGATTTAAAAAAGAGATAATAACATTCACATGGGACTCAAAAAGGAACTAAGAGAGACTACTTACACTATGATAGAATCGAGAACCCTGCGAATGAAAATTACCACTAGACGAACGACGCAGTAAATACAACGTGCTTGACAATTCACAAAGCCATTTCGCAACGTTTCATTCCAGTGGACTTTGGAAAGTTCAATCGTATGAAATTTCCGATACACTTTGTAAGTTATGAGCCCGACTCAGGTTGTAAATATCGGCCCTGCTTACACGGATCAGAGCTTACGAAGTTTAATTCTCCAATAGGATCCAATATCTCTAAACTTAAATATGAACACGGGGTACACATTTTACATACACTAGTTAGTAGGTTACACACACACACAAAGTGCTTTTTATTTCAAACTAGCTACCCCCCGCGGTTTCACCTGCTTAGATTTCAACCCAGTGGAAAATAGAAAATGATTCCATAGCATGCCATAGGAACATTTTTTCGTCCTTTATCCTAAGTGTTAATCCAAGTTACTCTCAATGTGTGTGCCAAATTTCATGAAACTGATTTTCATGAAATTTGGCACACACATAGAACTGTTTAGACATAGACTAGTTTTCGAGTGAAGGAGTAACAAACAAACATACAAACTTTCGCATTTATAATATTAATAGTATACAAGTAGTATTTAGTACTTATCCAATGCCTGTAATTTAATAACATTTTTTATAAAATATGAAACAAACTTACTTTAATAACTTAGTGGAAGGATGTGATGTTCCTTAGTACGTGCGAGTACAGCCTGTCTTGCTGCAGTACATCAATTAGTCATCGGCTCATCGCTTAGCATTGTATCCTCCTAATACATTATCTTCTGTACGGTTTTATTTCCAGTGGATCGTTGGGAAATGTAATGGGGAAAATATTTTTTCTTTAAGTCTGGGCAATAAAGGTTCAATATGCACTTACTGCAATAGTATTTATAAATTAGTAGCTTAGTAAAGTGTTTCTTCATTGCCCCCGTTGTTGTAATGAAAAGACGAAAACTTTCTTCTATGAAATATTAAACCTCTCAAACAACCCGCTATACCGTATGTACTCAGCTCAATGTCTTCAAACATGTAAAGTACAAACAATCTTCAAACACGTCTGTGTAATGAGATATAGAGACAAAGTATTTCTTGTATAAGCGTAAGTGTGTCATGAAAATTTTACAATCCATTATTACAATATTAAATTATGTATATTGATAATTACATATAATATAAGAAATGTTGTAAGAATTATAATATTAAAAAACTATCAAATCTTGATAATGCTGATAAGTAAATAAACAAGCACACAAAAGTATTCCCCAGTAAATGAGCAGCAGGTTTCCGTTATATTTTCGTGAGCTGAAATACTCCTAGTCTATTTGTTCGGAGCTCTCGCCGCTCGATCTCTTTCAATTAACTGAAGGGTCCTCGCGGCCGTGTGGGTACCGACCGGATTAGCGTCAAGAAACAACGCATATCTGTTACAGAGGTAATAGATCTGAGTTCTTGAGGAATTGATGTTTGTGGAATGCGCTTTGAAACTTAGATTTGCTTGATAAATGAAGATATTGTAATATGATTTTCAATTTTTCGTTTAGGTGTAATAGTTTTAATAAATAAATTAATTTATTTAGTGCTCTAGAAAAAAAAATTACCGTACCGTCAATAAGTGTAATGGATTAGTGGAAGTTGTTGTATTCGCCGATAGACGAGTAGTCTTTTTATTTCTATCAAATTATCACAATGGTAATTATAACAAACACTACTTAAATTATTATATATATTATATTCTATTAAAATATATACAACTATGGTAAATAATATTCAAGACTACACTGCAATAAATCGAGATTTACTTTGTAATTTAGTATATTCTAGTCGAGGTACAAAGTTTGAATTACACTCTGTGATTACAAAAAGAAATTATGCATCTAACTAGATGATTTCGATTCAGATCCAGCTAACGAGGCCGCCGGAACAAAAATAAAAGAATCGCAAAAGCTGTCTGAACTACGCAACCAGCCTTTGATTCATTACAGTTTTCGATTAGCTCGCAGCGGACCGGACCTACAAAAAACGTGTTTTAAATACGACCCGCCCCACATGAATCTTTAAATTAAAACACATTCCACTCTACATTATACACTTTGTTTTTATTTGCTTCCAACTCGCTAGATTGAAAAATATAAACACATTTTTATTACCTATATCTCAAATTTCCGCTCATAAATTTTATGGTCTATATTTTCATAGCCGGTGGTCTGACGTCTTGGTTCTGGACAGAACACAAGTGTCTGTGGTGCTGTTTGTGGGACGCCTATGTCCACCAGCAGACGTTCTCTGGAGGATGATGCAGGTGATGACTTTAGCCTCTCTTCGTTGACTACCTAATCATTATACGCCATGAGTGTTATATGATTTTCTTCACCACCATACCCATTAGTAGATATTACTGGGTTCCGACTGTTAGCTTTCCCCATCTTAATATATTATAAAATATTTCTTGTGCGCGTGTATGTGACTGAACTCCTCCTAAACGACTGGACAGATGTTGACGAAATGTTTTGTATGTGTTGAAGGGGATTTGAGAATGAAAAATAAAAAATCTAAACCAGATTTACAAGTCCGCCCAGCAGATGGTGCTGCAGTCCTGACTGAATTTAAGGTGGTGAAACCACGGGGTATATCTAGTCTTTATAATTTTCTTGTGTACGCTTATGTCAATGAACTTCTCGGCTGGAAACGGCTGAACCGACTTGAATAATTTTTTTCTACATGTGTTTGGATGACGCCCAGGAAATTCACAAATCAGCCCGACAGATGGCGCTGCAGTCAGTATCTCGAATATATGATATTGTAGGGTAATGTAGCGGCTTTACAGTTTGGCCCCATAACATTACACGTAACCATGACAACATATTTTCCAATAAAGACAAGACAACGTCTGTCAGGCAGCTAATACAATATTATATAAAGATATTGTTTGCGCGACATAGAGAAGTTACAATTAATTGGGATACAAATTTTTACAAAATGTATTGTTACTGATAAGAACAAGGAACAATATAAAAGATGTTTGAACAGAACCAGCACGAGATGCAACTGCAGCGGACTCGTCATAAGTTCCAGTTGCAGTTTATTTGGGCGGCGCCTGTTGCGCAGTTTGTCTCATTTGAAAGTTTTATGCAATCACGCTAAGCTACACAATACAAAGCGCGCGTTGTAATTCCCGCCGCCGCTACGTCGTCGCGCTAAGTAGTACACATTTACATTTTGCTTTTACAATACATGTTTTACTGACAAAGAGAGTGTATTAAACATTAAATTTAATATACATTTCGTAGACTCATTATCGTCTTACCAGCTGTGCCACTCAGTGTTTTTATAGTATAAGGGGAAAAAAAGCAATAAATTCTA
>LUGF01047470.1:290111-308001 GCA_001625245.1 Calycopis cecrops
CGGTTCCATCGTGGAGTAAAGGACTGTTCAAAGGCAGCCGGACGGTCCCTAAGGAGGAAGAGTCTGGCCTTCTCACCGAGGCCAGCCTGTCGCTGGAGGCGCCCTGCTTTTAGATCCGGGGCCCTCCAATCATAGCTGCTGAAGGCACCCGCAGGGGTTTAGTCGGTAGGGGCGTACCAAACGCCGAGCCCGACACAGGTCCGGTTTCAAAGCCACCCAGGCTCCCGGGTATCGTGCGTAAATGCATTCCCCAGCGAAAACAAAAAAAAAAAAAAAAAAAGGTTAGGAACTGTAAACAAGACAACCTGTTAGTAACTGACTAGACGTCCATAAACTTCCCCGGTAAAGCGAGCACGGTGCACTTCCTCCGTATTTCCCGTTCCGTTACACGGCAGAAAAAACAATTACTGGATATTTGTTATTTTTTTTATATTGTTTATTTATTCATATTATTTATGAGGGCACACGAGCAGTCGGTGTCATTTTCATGACTACCGACGGCCCTAGACATCCACAAGGAGGCTCCTCGCTCCTCCCACTTCCACGGGCCACCGGCTATTTACACACCGCATGAAACGAGACAGCACAGCTGTGACTTTGAGCCGATCTCGTGTTAGCGAGAGGTACCTCCCCGATCGTGCCGACGACGTAGCTTTGACGTCATTACGGCCGGAACCGCTTCACCGTTACACCGCCGGAAGATAACTTTTCGCGTTAAACAGATTAAACTGGGCCGCATCTGGCCAGTACCAGGCGGGCTCTATAACGAAATACAAAGTGATTATACAACAATATCATATAGATATTGTTGTTATTGCGGCCGACTGAACGAAAATAAATTACCAATCAAAAATACAATTAAATTAATTATTATTAATTTATTAAGCCATTTTTACTTCCTGGAGGCACTTTCATTTTTAATGATCATTTCTTCAGTCTAGTGTGTTTATTACCTATCCTGTAGTTTACTTTAATTAATATACAAACACATTCAGCAAGAGGCAGTGCCACACTGCATGCTTGCATGCAGCCGACTTAGGCCGGCACGACCGGGGAGAAACCTCTCGCTTACACGAGACCGGCGTAAAGTGACAGCTGTGTTATCGCGTTTCGTGCGGTATGTAAGTAGCCGGTGGCCCGTGAAGGTGGGGGAGAAAGGAGGGCAGTGCATCAGTATAAGCACTGACCAATACTTATAACGTGCTTAACGATTACTGGTCCATGGAGTATGAGGATGACGCATCTGTAGAACATCTATTTGGATGTCTATGGGCCTCGGTGGTCTCGAAAATGGCTCTAACTGCTCGTTTGCCCCCTATATCATAAAAAAACCTTTTACTATATATTTTGTCGTGTTACTCGTACAGAAACTACAGACGGTTCCATTCTCTATTCCCTTCATTGTCTTATTCCGATATGAATTCCAAGTCCCGGAAAGAAATCTGACGTAACTTCAGCGCGCCGCGGCGTAATGTTTGTGTTGGAATTGTTACTTGCAAATGAAAAAAATATGGACGGTTCTACTGTACTAGTGTTACCAATCATAATTTCATTACTCTTAGAAATATTCAAAGGGTTAAAAATACGTCAGGCATACGCTTGATTAACACAATATCTTGTAGAACTTTAAAGTTATGCAAATAATTTTATTGGCGACGCCGAGTGTGCACTCCGCACAAGGTGTGTTTAATATAATAATAAAGTTAAATTAGAAACTGTGGCGGCAGTTATACGACCGCAAGCCCATGCCGGAGCAAGAAATAATTCGCACGTACGGTTTAAGAGGGAACAGAAAATTTCGCGTATAATCCGGCTTGCGGCCGCNNNTGTACGTGCACACACACACACACACACACACACACACACACACACACGCGCACATACACGAACGCGGACAACCATGGCTGATGACTGGCTTTGCTCGCGAAATATGATTATTGGAAGGTATAAGAGGAAAGATTTACGTACATTTTTTATGCTTCTCTTGTCCCTCTATAAGTAAGAGATAGTATCAATGCATTGATGCCGAAATGGGCACGCCTCATTGGCAATGTATTGCTCACAGGCCTTAAAGTCATGACTATGCTATTTAGTTTGGTGTTGTTTGTGGATATCCGGTCATCCACGACCTTGGGGTGAAAGTCGTGAACACGTCACGCAAGTCTTGATGGCATGGCTAATCACTAAATGGCTCCGACAGCTCAAATATAATCCTCTTAGAAAATTGAGAATCAACAAATTAAATAAAGGCATTTAATATTACTATTTAGGTCTTATAATATTATGTAGTGAAATTATTGCAATATAGTATTACAAATGACATTTCGATAAGTAATAATGTTGTAGCGACTTAAAGCATATATTGCTATACGCGAGAAAGTAATAGCGCAATGCATGCTATCTCCTTTTACATACGCCTAAAGATGTGTATCTCAAATAATTCAGAACGATCGGTTAAAGTATAACAAACAAACTCACATTCCCATTTATACCGGCAGTAAAGATAATATTAGCAAGGATCTCGCACGAGCCCCTCCTGTCTGAATTATGCCAATGCTGTAACTTTTTCAATCTCAACTTCATCAATTAAATTTGCCGCCGACATTGAATATAATATTTCAATAAACATTCCGGATCGGTTAATTTTGTTTTGTTGGTCTTTCGGCTATTTTCCTCGGGTTTATTGTTGAATTTCCATAATTATACAAAGCTGTGTTTGCACATTTTCGAATAGACAACTTATTACTTTTTAATGATTCATACTAAAAGATTGTATTTGAGTGGTTTGTTGATAATATAGTGATAAGTTTTGAATTTATTATGTTTGATTTCTGAGTCAGGCCTAAAATTAAAATCTATGCTTTTTTATATTATTAATGGCTTTTATTAATAATAATGCATTTATAAGAGATAATATGATAACGTTTTATCTCTATATAATTGGTAGTATAATTATTATGGGTACCTCGGAAGCGAACCTAAAATTAAATTATAATATATACCTACCGATTATATGGAGAAACGATTAAAACTTTATTATAATTCACTCTGATATTTCTTGCTTCCTAGGCCAGACCAAAAATAAAAAACTATTTTATTTTATTCTTCATTGAATAAATTTCTTTTAAATGTTTACGGAAAAAAACTTACCTTTATATTAACAATTTATTCGGCCTCTATGCAATAGACATAAAGTCGGTAAAAATTATTAAGCATTCATTCTTGTTTTAAAACATGTCAGTAAGACAGCCTGGTTGATGACGATGCTGGATCATGCGACAAAAAGGAATACGAATTCTATTCCCGCGTCGAAAAAACGTAATAAAATAGCTCCCGGAGCCTTTGTGAGCGTGGAACATACAACATTAATCTTCACATTACAAATTTATTCGGCAAGAACTCACTCACTTGGATTAAGCGGAATTATAAATGAAGTGTCACACAAATGTACGCAAAAAGTGTAAAGGAGACCTCCGAATAAAGGGTAGGGTGCGTCAGTTTTTAGCACGAAGAAAATAGCGCCGCCTCGGGATTAATCTTATATATTAATAGCGGAAGCCGATTTTTGTCCTGGACTTTTTGGCCGAACCACACAACGTAAAATTATGGTTAAGGTGTCAAATTAAAGGTCTCGGCGTGATTGTGTGCCAAAAATTATTCAGATTTCTTAATTGCAAAATAGAAATAAAGTATGTACAATTTTAAATATTTGTTTTTATCATTGACAATTTTTGACAATTGACAATGACATATGACAATTTTTTTTTTAATAAATGGTATTGGAATGACATATGACAACTGTAAATATTTTTTTTTTTTAATTTTAGTCCAGTGGAAAGTAGTTTAGTAATGATCTAAGGTAGCAGCCCATCAGCTGATTTGCGAAATAAAACTGACGTTTTATTTTTTCAGGTCATATTCAGTAATATTTTAATAATTTATATTCAACAACTTATAATTATAATTAAATATAATTTTATGGTCGAATTTCGACCACTGGGCGGCCACTAGTAGATATAACTCGCGCTCGCGCCAAAGGCAGGCGCGGGAGCCCTTTGAGGACGTCTGAGGCGCTCAGTGTTACTTAAACGTAAGGATTTCTTTCATAGTCTTAGGACGCGAATGCTCAAATAGGTCGTGAGCTTACATCGAAGCGACGTGGTATTTTCGTGTACTTTATTTAGATTTAAGTTTATGTTACTGCAATTTAATTATACCGTTTTTTACGTAATTATATTTTAGCAATAATCATGACCAAACGATTATTGTGAATTTTCAATTTCAAATAACGGACCGGAGTCTATAAGTGGGTAATGTTACGCCCCGTGCCTCGGAGAGCACGTTAACCCGTCGCGTCAGTTCTGCTCCTGATTTCTATCCAGTCGTCTTGAATTGCCGTTCTATCTGAAAAGAATAATGAGGGAATAGAGAGGGCACTTTCAGCGGAAATACTAATTGTGCAATATAATATGTCCTGCGCAGGTGGCACGTCCTTATAGAGCTGGGCCGTAGTAACCGAAATTCGGTCGAAAACGAAATTATTACATCTTAAATTTAGATTCAAGTTAATTACATAAACCCAAGCTTCGAATCCTTCAATGACTTTAGGTCTCGATCAATTCGCAACGCACATGACATAACTGAACCTTATGTAAGAGTTATTACTCCTACATAAGTTTAAATTATGTCTTGACCACAAAATGTATTTTAGATCTCGTGGCTGTGTCTTTCATAATCAGTTGAATACTTTATGTATAGTATGATTTTTTGTATGGCAATTTTTATTTAAAAAACTACCCATAGCCTATAAAATAATATATAGGTACATATACATCACACATACAAAAATTCGTTCTCCTTACATTTGAAACTGTAAAAGGTAACGTATGACGACTGCATATGTGTATAATATGATTCTTGTTCAGATTGTAAAACCATAAAACTAACATTAACTGACCTCAAAGAACTAGTCATGTATTGCAAACAAAATTGACCGCCTGTGATAAAAATGTGACGTTAACGAACAAATACGTAGATATTCATCAAAGACCTCAACTGCCTCCTTCAAGATAAAAAAGTTCCGGAGCCCAACCTAAACTTTATCCTTTTTATCATTTAATCTCGAACTACAAAGTACGTTGGCGGACGACAGAAATGTACAGACGTGAAAAGGGACTCGGCCATTGTGCGGCGTCTTAACAACCGACAGCTCGAGTCCTTCCGATTTGTATGTAGATAAATGGAATGGCGGGCGTTAAATCGATTCCCGCAGCAGATGTCACCAGACAGAATTAATAGCGAACTTGTTTAGCGGAGCGCCGCGGTAATTCGATGGAACTGAGTTTTTATCAGATAAGCGATTGCGTTTTTTATTTTATGATCAGCGAGAAGTCTTAGCTTTTTCATTGATGTCTATTCACTTGTGTCTGTGTGTGTTTTCACTGTGAGTGTTAGGGAATTTATGCCTATTAATATGAGCATGGAGGTAATATAGATGCACTCCTTCCTCCTTGCCTCCATGGGTCACCGCGACCGCGACATCACAACTATTTATGGCGGTATCGGGTCCTATTTGGATGCAATGCAGCGTGGCACTACTTCTTATAAAAAAGAACATTTCTAATGAGGAGTATACATTGGACCAGCAGTCCTTTGAGGACTACCAACGCTAATAGACAACTTCATAATTGGTATGTTGACATAATACTGTCTTTCTCTCCTCCTCCGCTATGGGCTACCGGAGAATCACAAACAGCTCGTTAAGCGGCCGCGTAGCTCTGGCCATATTTTTTTTTTTTTATATATTATAGGAGGACAAACGAGCAGCCGGAGCCATTTTCATGACTACCGACGCCCACAAACATCCGCATAGAGGCTATACAGTTGCGCTGCCTTCCTTTCTCCTCCCACCTCCATGGGCCACCGGCTACTTACACACCGCACGAAAAGCGACAGCACAGCTGTCACTTTACGCCAGTCTCGTGTAAGCGAGAGGTACCTCCCCGGTCGTGCCGGCCCAATTCGACTGCATGCAAGCATGCAGTGTGGCACTACCTCTTACCATATGGAGCAAACTACTAACTTATTAATAAAATATTGATCTAAATCAAACGTGTTACATGCTGAACTGCCACGTCCTCCAACATTCCCGTAAATGGGTCATCGGAAACTTAGTCAGTATAATATTGTGTGACCTTGCTAGTCGTGCTAATTCGGAGGGAATCACATACGGCAATGTCAAAATAGGATTTTCTTTCGTTGCCACCGTTTTAATGAAAAGACGAAAATTTTCTTCTATGAGATATTAACCCTCTCAAACAACCCGCTATACCGTATGTACTCAGCTCAATTTCTTCAAACATGTAAAGTACAAACAATCTTCATACACGTGTGTGTAATGAGATATAGAGACAAAGTGTTTCTTGTATTAGCATAAGTGGGTCATGAAAATTTTACAATCCATTATTATAATATTAAATCAAATATAACACGTCGTTTTTAAATTATACACGCGGTGTCGCTTTTCAGTTGGGACAAAAAAAATTTGGCTTGCCAAGGTTTACGTCAGCCAAAATGTTAATTTCTTTTTCTCATGACCTAGGGCACAATATCTGATGGTAATGCGCGAGTCCGACTCGCACTTGGCTGGTTTTTTGTTACAGCCACCAAAAGCTGAGCCAGATGGTCGATGTGATGAAAAAATTTATGATTATAAGTGTTAAAAAAAAATATACTGCTCCGTATTCAACGTAAATATTTTGATTTAAAAAGTCCTTACATTAAGCATAATATTTGAAAATAAAAATAGCAAAAAATTATATGCTTAAGATTTTGGGTAACGTATAAAAATACGAAAAAAAAATATGTCTCCAATACCATCTACTTTCGCTAAACATAATATTATAATTGCCCTTGGCAAGTCCCATCTAAATATTTTTTTTGGATTATGTGAAATGCGACACCAGCTATAATAAACTTACTTACTTACTCCGCTGGCTCAGTGACCCGAAGTGAGTCTTGGCCTCCGACAAGAGAGTGCGCCACTTTCCTCTATCCTGCGCGATTTCCCGCCAGCTATCGTCAACTGAGAGTTCGCGCAGGTCTTGCACCACTCGATCTACCCAGCGATATCTGGGACGCCCCACAGGTCTTCTTCCTGTTGGTCGTCCCAGATACGCTCTCTTCACGCCACGATCCTCCTCCATTCTCTCGATATGGCCAAGCCAGCGAAGTCGATGGGCCTTGACTTCACCAAGAATATTGGGCACTTTAACCAGGTCTTCTATTTCGCGGTTTTTCCTTACTCTCCATGTGCCTTCTTCTTCGAGTACTGGTCCTAGGATCTTGCGGAACACCTTCCTCTCGGTAACCAAGAGCTTGTTTTTTTCTTTAAGGGTTAGTGTCCAAGCTTCACAGCCGTACATCAGGATCGGTCTTATGACAGACTTATATATTTGGATCTTGGCTCTTCTGCTTAGAAGCTTGGACACCAGCACCTTGTGAAGAGCCGCGCTGCATCGGAGTGTATTCTGGATACGAATATCTATCTCATCCTCTCTAGTGTTTGTATCGGTGATGGTGCAGCCTAGGTACTTGAATTTGGCTACCGCTTTATAAGATACACCACCTACTTCGAGGCACTTACGGTCTGCTCGATAGTCTCTGTACCGTTCCATATGTAAATACTCCGATTTCTCGTGGTTAATTTTAAGCCCGGTCTTTGCTGCTTCAGTTTTCAAAGTAGAGGCGGCTTTTTGGACTTCTTCTGCGGTTTCTCCAAGCAGGGCTAGATCATCTGCTTACCCTATCACCTTATGTCTCCCGTTTATATTTACTCCACCCTCGAGCACCAGCACCTTTCTAACGATGTACTCTAGGGCTAAGTTAAACAACATAGGTG
Source organism: Calycopis cecrops (assembly GCA_001625245.1). NCBI lineage: Eukaryota > Metazoa > Arthropoda > Insecta > Lepidoptera > Lycaenidae > Calycopis > Calycopis cecrops. The sequence continues at coordinate 298,012 of LUGF01047470.1, forward strand.
ATAGGGCATCTCCCTGTTTTACCCCGGTGTCCACTTTGAAATCTTCGGAGAGCTCTGCACCCACTTTAACCCGCATTCGACTTTCCTGCGTGGCAACTATAATCATATCTACTAGTTTTGATGGAATGTTGTAGCTTCTCAGAATGTTATATAGCGCGTTTCTGTCGATGCTGTCGTAGGCCTTGGTAAAATCAACGAACAAGGAGTGTACGCTCTGTGCACATTCCCACCTTTTTTCCATCAGTTGCCTTAGTAAGAAGATCTGGTCCACAGTACTGCGATTTCGCCGGAACCCACACTGATAGTCACTTAGAACTATTTCCGCGGTCGGTTCTAACCGTTTGAGCAGTACGTAGGACCAGACCTTATAGGCAGTTGGAAGGAGAGCTATACCTCGGTAGTTTGTGCACCTTCTTTCTTGCTAGATTGCTTGCTATTCTTCTCTTGCTAGCTTTCTTATGCACTGGGCAGATAACACCTGTGTTCCACTCGTCGGGCTGTTTTCCGGTCGTCCAGATTTTATGGATCAATTCATAGAGTTTAGATTGAATTGCCCAGCCTCCGCGTTTCCATAGCTCTGATGGTATATTATCAATCCCTGACGATTTATTATTTCTAAGTCTCATGACAGCTTTCCTCACCTCTTCGAAATGTAAAGGTTCCATTTCTGACTCCGCTTCATAGGGTGGAATGTGAGCTTCTTCTTGAGGCCGAGGGCAGTTCAGAAGTTGTCGGAAATAATTACGCCAAGTATTCAAAATATCCTTAGGATCCGTTATAAGGTTGCCATCGTCGTTTTCGAGAATTTGGGATGTTGGCTGGTATGCTTTTCTAAGCTCGGAGCTATAATAAATGTTGCAAGAATTATAATGTTACCAGCTGCGCCCCGCGGTTTCACCCGCGTAAATTTCTAACCCGTGGAAAATTGAAAATCATCCCAAGGCATTCCATAGGAACATTTTTTCGGGATAAAAACTATCCTATGAGTTAATCCATGTTACTTTGTGTGTGCCAAATTTCATGTAAATCAGTTCAGCAGATTTTGCGTGAAGAAGTAACAAACAATCAAACAAACAAACATACAAGCTTTCGCATTTATAATAATAGTAGGATAGCAACTATAAAATTTGGATGATGCTGTTGAGTAAATAAACAGCACACATACCATTCCCCAGTAAATGAGCAGCAAGTTTCCGTTATATTTTCGTGAGCTGAAATACTCGTAGTCTATTTGTTCGGAGCTCTCGCCGCTCGATCTCTTTCAATTAACTGAAGGGTCCTCGCGGCCGTGTGGGTACCGACCGGATTAGCGTCAAGAAACAACACATATCTGTTACAGAGGTAATAGATCTGAGTTCTTGAGGAATAGATGTTTCTTAAACTTAGATTTGTTTGTTAAATGATGAAATCGTGATATATACTTTTGAATTTTATTTCCAAAATAGTTTTATTTATTTATTATATTTAGTTTACTGTTGTAGGAAATTTTGACAGTACCAGCAATAAACTGTGTAATATAGTTGGAGACTTGGCATTAAATTGACAAGTCGTCTTTTTGATTTATTCAAATTAACATAATTGTAAAAAAGAAAAAAATATGTACAACCATGGTAATTATTATAACAAAACACTACAAAAATATGAATATTATATTTTACAAGAATATATACAATCATGGTAAATAATATTCAAGACATGCAGTCGAAGCTAGGTGATCTAAGACTAGAGGCGTCTAAAATTGGGCTTAAAATTAACACCCGGAAGACCCAAGAGATGCGATCTGGAGTGAAGAACTCAACACCGCTACTAATTGGCACTGATGTTGTGGAGCGGGTCCACAAATTCACTTATCTCGGTAGCGTCGTGTCAGAAACAGGAGGAACGGAAGATGACATCACTTCACGGATTGCCAAGGCCCGAGCAACTTTCGCGCAGTTACGTCCCGTATGGCAGTCACGTAAGTTGACCCGAAGAGTTAAGCTCAGAATTTTTGGGACCAACGTGAAGACTGTGCTGCTGTACGGGTGTGAAACGTGGAAGGTGACCAAGGCCATCTCGCATCAGCTCCAAGTCGTCGTCAACCGCTGTCTTCGTCAAATTCTTGGCATCCACTGGCCCGAGAAAATCTCCAATGTCAACTTGCGAGAACTCTGTCGAGAAACACCGATCGACCAGCAAATTAAGCGTCGCAAGTGGAACTGGATTGGCCACACCCTCCGGCGGGGTCCCGACCATTTGCCTAAACAGGCTATGGACTGGAATCCCCAAGGGAAGCGGAAACGCGGTCGTCCCAAGCAAACCTGGCGACGCTCAGTTCTTGACGAGGCGAAGAAGATTGGCAAGACTTGGAGCGAAATCAAACGCGACGCTCAAGACCGACCGACCTGGAGAGTCACTGTGGACGCCCTCTGCCCCAACTCGGGGACTTAGGAATATAAGTCAAGTAAGTCAATATTCAAAACTACCCTGCAATACATATAATATAAATAGAGATTTACTTTGTAATTTAGTATAATTCTGTTCGAGGTACAAAGTTTGAATGAGACTCTGTGATTATAAAAAGAAACTATGCATCTAACTAAATGATTTCGATTCAGATCCAGCTAACGAGGCCGCCGGAACAAAAATAAAAGAATCGCAAAAGCTGTCTGAACTACGCAACCAGCCTTTGATTCATTACAGTTTTCGATTAGCTCGCAGCGGACCGGACCTACAAAAACGTATTTTAAACACGACCCGCCCCACATGAATCTTTAAATTAAAACACATTCCACTCTACATTATACACTTTGTTTTTATTTGCTTCCAACTCGCTAGATTGAAAAATATAAACACATTTTTATTACCTATATCTCAAATTTCCGCTCATAAGTTTTATGGTCTATATTTTCCTAGCCAATGGTCTGACGGCTTGGTTAAGGTTAGAGCCACTGAATACAAGTGCCTGTGGTGCTGTTTGTGGGACACCTGTGTCCACCAGCAGACGTATTCGAGAGGATGATGGTGATGACTTTAGTCTCTCTTCGTTGGCTCCCTAATTATTATACGTCATGAGTGTTATATGATTTTCATCACCACCATACCCATGTACCCATACCAATGTGTCCGATGCATAGTAATGTGTGTAAAGTTTTATTTATTAAATTAAAGTATATTATGAGCATTATTATTAAAAAATATTAGGGTTCTGCACTTCTCTTACACATATACTATAAGTATGCCAAATTTCATACTCCTCCGTCCGCGCAATTTTTGTAAAAATGTTTCCGAAGCTTTTGCTTCACGTATCAATGTATAGATTATGTTCCAAGATTCATTTATTTACTAGAGCCTACTCCATGAAATTGCGACAAAGCAAATTTTCCAGACATGTTTCACCCCACAAGGCATAATAAATTTAATACACTTACAAATACGCTGAAGAGGTTTTTAGTGATTTCCTAATATAAAGTTACCAATTTTTATCTTCCAAAATGGCGTAGTTATCGAATCTTATATAATACAACGACAGCTGTGGTGGAGTTTCGTTTAGTATTTAAGAGTAGTGGGACCAATAAAGGGCAGTGAAGAATGAATAAGACGTATGCATAACTGCTATGCGGTATTTTATACACGGCGGTAACACAATCATAAATAGTAAGAGGCAGTGCCAAACTGCATGCATACATCCTCTCGTTTACACGATACCGGCGTAAAGTGACAGCTGAGCTGTCGCATGCGTTGTGTAAGCAGCCGGTGGCCCATGAAGAGGGGCAGAGGTTATACAGACACGTTACCCTTCTACATGTCTGTATAACCTCTATGCGGATGTCTGTGGGCGTCGGTAGTTATAAGAATTGGGAAAAAGATGAGATTTTTCTCAGTATTCCACTTCGGTGCCTATCGTTTTACCAGATCGGATTATATTGTAACGAGTTCCCGGGATGATAATCCTCACGGACGCCGGTGCGTTTTTAATTAAAACGCGTTAATGATTTATAGAACAAAACAAAATGTAACTGACAAGTGGACAGCCGAATATTAATTCCGTTTTGTGTTTGTTTTGTTCGAAATATTCCTGGTTCGTTATTTTGTCATCATTATCAGGTGTTATCCGTCTTTTTATAATTTAAGAGAGCTAACGAGCAGTCGGAGCTAATTTCATGTCTACTGACGCCTAAATACATCAGCGGATCCGCAGATGCGTGCACTAACACACCACAGGATGCTCCACAGCACAGCTGTCGCTTTACTCCGGTATCGTGTACGCGAGAGGTACCTCTCCGGTCGTGCCGGCCCCAATGCTGCTGCATGCATGCATGCAGCGGGGCATTACAACTTACAAAATACCGTCAATATTAGTGAGAAGTGGCATGCAATGAAGCCTAATCGGGCAGGCATGATTGGTATTTCTCACTCACATGATACCGCCGTATACCGACGACTACACTGTCGCGTTTCGTGCGGTTTGGGAGTTTCAGATGGCCCCTTGATGGACTTACGGTCAACACTTTTTGCATGTGCACTTATATGACTTAGACATTCAACTGCTCCTTTGCCGTTTTTACTACTATAATTAAACAACACTATTTATCGAATGCAATTTTAACAAAGATCAGTAAATCAGTAATTTTATTGATAAGCCATCAATTTTTTTTTATTAATATTTTTTTATTTGTTGTGTCCGTGGTTTTACTACTAATTTTTTTTTATTATTTCTTGTATACGGTCATAAAAAAGGCAAAATTTAAACTATTATAAATTTATTACATTCTCGTACATTTCTATGTATAAAATTTACCTTCTCTACTGCAAATAACTATACATATTTATTTATTCTGCACGCAAGATTAAATACATATTTATTTATTCTGCACGCAATCGTCTAATATAAAATTGTATCGCTAAACGTGGAGTGCACAAGTCGGGCCTTTTTCAATTTCAGTGCGAGCAAATGGGAACAGGAATCACATAAATGAATACGACACAACAAATTGATTTCTCACTCGAACAAGCGGCCTCCTCTATTACTGGCTGAAACTCGTTTTGTTGTTAGCAAATAGTGGGTTTTAGAAGCATCAGCATCAGATGCGGCCATATTTTGGAAGTGGGATAGAACTTGAGTCAGTGGTAGTGCCATGCTAGCAGCCGAATTAGTCTCACTATCGCTGAAGTGGTATAAATGATCTTATGGTTTAACAGTCTCTTTGCATTTTCTCCTCTAATCCTATTATTCTATTAATATTATAAATGTAAAAGTTTGTATGTTTGTATGTTCGTTTGTTTGTTACTCCTTCACACAATAACTTCTGAACGGATTTTCATGAAATTTGGCACACACGTAGAGAGTAAGGGTGCTTTTATAAAGAAGCTGGTTACCGGCGCCGAAATTGTCGGCGCCGATCGGCGCCGACACGTTTTGCAATGCTATCTTATGGGCTCACTTATATAGAAGCAGGTTTTCGGCGCCGAAATCGACCTGTAGTGACCATCATGTCGTCAACTTCATCGGACGATGACTTATTTATTATGGAAAATAGTTATTTAAAATGTTTGTATAATATATTAGTGTTACTACTACTAATACATGGTATAATATAACTCGCTGCACCTACTGTATCGCCGGCACATGTCCGTGTCGTGTAATTAGCGGCAGCTCACGCCGCGCTGACAGCTGCTATAAATTAACCTTTCTTCACGAGATCCCGACTGTCACCAGCACACAATGTTGTGCGAATTTTTCCCTCCGCGCATTGTCACGTAAGGGTGTGGGTGCAGTCAGCTACAAGCTGTATAGTAGTGGTAACTCGTATACTATATCTGATGCTATATGAATTTTCTGATAAAAGAACGTAATTTTTTTATATTTTACTCCACAGTCAAAGAATGCCGTATATAGTAATTTGCTGGTGATTTTTTTTTTTTGATAAAAAAAAACAATATCTTATCATTCTTAACACATTTCGCTAAGCTTTGGTGATTGTGACATCATTATGCTTTGAATTTAAAAATGCACAATCACATACAAAGAATTGAAACTTTTTTAAAAATAATATAAGAGATCTAAATCTGGGATATTTTGATATTTGGGAAAAAGGAGGAAACTCTTCTATAGCATATACCCAATGGAACACCGTAGAAAACACACCAGCAAAGTCATCGCTTTAAAGCGGCATCATTTAACAAAATATTATAATGCTTTTTCCCGAAAATTACATACATTGCACCAGGGGTCGCGAGTTCGGGGGATCCCCCCACAGTGCTGACTTCCTCGCAGTGATCCCTGGGCAACGCCGTGTCTGACCACCGTAACGGAGTGGCAGACCGGCGGCTAACGAGCACTGTGCGCGTATACATATATTATTGAGTGGAAGATATACGCAACTGTCGGAATGCATAAACAACAGCCGAGAGACGTCTCCGGACGTTTCATCGCCAAAGGCCCTTCTCAGGGCCAACCCGAAGGCCCTTCTCAGGGTCAACCCGAAGGCCCTTCTCAGGGCCAACCCAAAGGCCCTTCTCAGGGCCAACCCAAAGGCCCTTCTCAGGGCCAAAGGCGAAGTGGTGGACGCTCTAAGGAGCGAATGGAGAGTGTGGAGGCCACAGATGACCTATCGTCTGTGGCTTCATCAGAGACGGAAAGGAGGGGTAAGCGCCTGTTATCGGAGCTGTCCGGGTCGGATACCGAGACGGAGGCATCCGGAAAGGCGAGGCGCGAAAAAGCGCAGACGTTGTCGGGCGCCAGAGCAGCGCTCAGGGAGCGGGTCGAAAAGGCCCGCGACGAGGAGTTTGAGGCGAGCCTCAACAAGAGGGCCTTCTCGAGGAAGCACGAGTCGGGGGGGAAATCTGGGGATTTGTCTCCGGTGGTCGTAGATGACGTGTCGGCGTGCGGGGCTGAAGAGCTCATGCTGGCCGCCGAGACGAATTTAGGGGTAATCTTGGGGTTGACGGGCAAGTCCGTCAACCTCAAGGGCGGCTACGCCGCCAAGATCCAAAGGGCGGCGGGTGCCATCAGGGACATGATGGAGTCCCTGGTGGCCCGCACGGAGGCGGAGGAGACACGTCGGCTCAAGGCCGATAATGCGCGTCTCCAAAGGGAGGTAAAAAACCTGAGGGAGGAGGTGCGCGCCTTCCGGCGCGAGTTGGAAGAGGCGCGAAAGGGGTCGCCACTGAGGGGGGATGTTCCGAATAAGGGCGAATTCCTTAAGGAAGTCGCCCTTATGATCGGAGACATCGTTGAGGAACGAATCTCGGCCCTCACGATGAGACCCCCCTCAGCGCCGCCACTTCGCCCGCCACTGGCAAGCGACAAGGGGCCCCTGGCAAAAGCCACTAAGGAGGCAATAGCCGCAAAACATGCGGCTCTGGCGGTACCTTTGGTCGGTGCCAACGAGGCGCCGTCCGACATGGAGCTGGAGGAGATGCTCCCCTCTGCTCCCCAAGCCCAAAAGGGCAAAGGGAAGAGCAGGAGCAAGAAGACAAAGGGGAAAGAGGAGGCGTGGACGGCGTTTGGTCCGTCCACCTCGAGTGCACCTCCTGCTGCCCCCGCAGCGGAGACTGCCGATAGGAGGGCGGAGGACGGAGCCGAAAAACCCGCCCCCCAAGAAGAGGAGGAATGGACGGAGGTCAGGCGTAAAAAGCCGGCAAAAAAACCGGCAGCACAGGCGCCGCCGGCCAAAAAGGGCGGCAAGTCGGCGTCTTCTAAGCCGCCGGCGAAGAAGAAAGATGCGCCGAGGCTGTCGCTCCCACGCTCCTCGGCCGTAATGATTCAATTACGGCCGGAGGCAGCCGAGAAGGGAGTGACGTACGCCAAGGCGCTCCTGAAGGCGGAGGAAAATATAAACCTCCAGGAGCTGGGCAACGGCCAGCTCCGGCTCCGCCAGTCGGCGACCGGGGCTCGAATACTCGAGTTGCCCGGCTCTGTGGCGACGACCGCCGAGAAGGCAGACAAGCTCGCCGGTCGCCTTTTGGAGGTCCTTGATGAGGAGGTCTTTGTCGGAAGGCCCGTCAAAATGGCGGACCTCAAGCTGACGGGTATCAGCGAAACCGTCGACGTACACCAGTTGCAGTACGCTGTATGCCGGTTTTTGGTGTGTCCGCCCACCAACGTAAAGTTGCGCGGATTTAAGGAGGGGAGGCGCACGGCCTTCATGGAGATTCCGGCAGTGGACGCCCAAAAGTTGCTGAAGGCCGGGAAGGTCAAGGTCGGTTGGAGCCAGGTTGGCTTTGAGCTGGTAAGGAGCAGGCCCAGACATTGCTTCAAGTGTCAGGGCCTGGGGCATGTAGGTGTTACGTGCCCCCATGATGTGGACCGCAGCGAACTTTGCTTCCGCTGCGGTCAAACCGGACACTTTGCGGACGGGTGCGAGAACCCTGTCCACTGCGCTGTCTGCGGGGACGCGGGCCTGCCCGCAGGCCATGTTATGGGGGGCTGGGCGTGTAAGCCCCCCGTCACGCGTAAAAAGGCGGTTCCCAACCAAGGGAACTCGGAGAGGATGGACCTCTAATATGCAGCAAAGCACGAGGTCATGGGACCAGGGGTTAGGCTGGGAACCTGACCCCATTGCACGGTCCCATCGTGGGAGTAGGGGCTGTCAAAGCATGCCGGACAGTATCTAATGTGGTAGAGTCTGGCCCTATCACTTGGGCCAGCCTGTCGCTGGGGGCGCCCTGTTGTTTTGTAGATCCGGGGCCCTCCAAATATGCGGCTGAAGGCACCCGCAGGGGTTTAGTCGGTAGGGGCGCACGCTGCGCCGAGCCCGACACAGGCCCGGGAGTCATCCCAGCTCCCCGGTATCGTGCGTAAAGGCATTCCCCTGCGTTACCAAAAAAAAAAAAAAAAAAAAGGGGTCGCGAGTTCAAAAATCTAATAAATATTTGGTAAATAGCACGGAGATATTTTTTTTATAGTACAGGGGGCAAACGAGCAGTTGGATCACCGAGATGATGGTGATTTCCGACGCCCACAGACAGCTGCAAGACCAGGGTTTTGCAGTTAAGCTGCCGGCTTTTCAGATGAGAGTAGGCTTTTTTCTTGAAGTTCCCTAATCCCCATCGGTCCGAAAATACCGAGGGCGGCAGCTGATTCCATAAAGAAGTAGTGCGCGGGATGAAGTTGGGCTTAAAATGCACAGTGGTGGACTTCGGAACATCTAGATGGCGCCGGTGGAGGATTCAGCTGCAGTCCGAATAATTCCTCGCAACACTCCCCATGGAAAATACGGAAGAAGATGCACAGCGAACTGACGTCTCGTAGCAAATTGAATCAAGCTTGTTGGAAAGAACTTGGTCGTCCACGATTTCAGATGGTAGCGTTGGACGCGATCGAATGGTATAAGCTGGTGCACCTGCCCAAAGAAGAGAGCAGTACTCCATATGGGGTCTAACCTGGGCTTTATATAGTTTCATTCGGTGGTCCGGCGTGAAGTATGCCTTCGCACTATTCTGCATACCAAGCTCCTGCATGATAATTTAGCTTTCGTCTCCAAATTACCTCGGAGCTGAACATCGCTCGAAATTTCGACGCCTAGTATTCCGATGCTAGCTGTACCTTTAGGGGCATTCTTAAAAAGAGGAGAAACGGCGAAGGGATTCTTTTTAGCGGTGAATACGCAAACTTGAGTCTTATTAGGGTTAAATTGGACTAAATTTAGTCGACCCCAATCCGCAACTTTGGTTCACAAAGACCTCAGACACAAGTTTGTTGCGATGTCCAATGACGTGCTCCAGTGCAATACTGACGCGGCCAGTATAAATAGCGGCACCAGTGCCGTCATCCGCATAAGAATGGACGCCGCTGGTCAGCAGCAAGTTATTAATATACAGGACGAACAGGGTGGGCGACAGAACACAGCCGTGTGGAACGCCAGCTAGGTTAAAATAGTGTAATGAGTCCACAGATGTTATTATTATTTTATTACTCAGATAACTTTTACGTGGGTGAATCCGCGGGGCGTAGCTAGTGGTAAACGTGATGTGTACGCCACGGCCCTTACGTACGTGATCGGCGGG
>LUGF01047470.1:311842-322633 GCA_001625245.1 Calycopis cecrops
TGTATCCTGCGGGCAAAAGTCATCCCCCAAGTAATACCGGGATTCGGCTGCAATGCGACGCTGGTCTGGTTACTGGTAATAATGAATAACGTTAATTTCCGCTCATAGTTAAAAATTAGTGGCATATTTTTTTTTATATAATTTATATCTGTTCCAACTGTTGCTGTTTATTATGCAACATTCTTCCATTCATTATGTGAATGGCAGATATTGTAAGACGTCCCAGCATGAAACTGCAGCCGAATTGGGCGGTACGACCGGGGGTAATGTGGTACCTACCTCTCCCTTATACCGCCATTATTGTCAGATGCGATATCGCGTTTCCGTTTCTCATGGAGGGGCCAGGAGGAAGGAGTGCCCTCCATGCTTATGTTAATCTATATACTAATACGTGAAACAAAAACTTTAAAAATATTTTTACGAAAATTACGCGGACGAAAGAGTATGAAATTTGGCACACTTATAGTTTACGTGTAAGAAAGTGCAGAAGAATATATTTTAATAATAATGTTTATAAAGTACTTTAGTTTAATAAATAAAACTTTACACACACTACCGAGCCTTTGACACATTGATATTTAAGACACGTAATTATTGATGAATTTTGTATGTGTCTATTGCAAGTGTTAAAAATTCTACATAAATTGTTTACTTTAGTTACAATGTCATAACATGTCATATATTTAGTTTCTAATTACAAAAAACCTTCACTTAGTTCGAATATCGACCTTCGCAGGTCCACTAGTATGTATTAATTTACTAAAACTCACAACAGTGAATACACTCACAGACACAAGTGAATAGGCATCAATGAAAAAGCTAAGACTTCTCGCTTGTCGTAAAATAAAAAACGCAATCGCTTATCTGATAAAAACTCAGTTCCATCGAATTACCGCGGCGCTCCGCTAAACAAGTTCGCTATTAATTCTGTCTGGTGACATCTGCTGCGGGAATCGATTTAACGCCCGCCTTTCCATTTATCTACATACAAATCGGAAGGACTCGAGCTGTCGGTTGTGAAGACGCCGCACAATGGCCGAGTCCCTTTTCACGTCTGTACATTTTTGTCGTCCGCCAACGTACTTTGTAGTTCGAGATTAAATGATAAAAAGGATAAAGTTTAGGCTGGGCTAGGGAACTTTTGTATCTTGAAAGTGGAAGGGAAACAGTGGGAGCCTTTGATGAATATTTACGCTTATGAACATCACATTTTTATCAGCTATGATAGTAGCCGACCTGTTTTATAGTATAAGGGGGCAAACGAGCAATTTTCCCATTTTCATGACTACCGACGCCCATAATATACATCCACATAGATGCGTTGCCCTCTTTCTTCCTCCTATTGGCCCACGATTACTTACACGCTGCATGAAACGCGACAGTACAGCTGTCACTTTACGCTAGTTTCGTGTAAGCGAGAGATACCTCCCCAGGCCCAATTTGGCTACATGCATGCATGCAGTGTGGCTCTACCTCTTACAAAGGCCTATTTCAACTGCGATACTTGGCTAGTTCTAGGTCAGTTAATGTTATACTTAGGGTAATGAAAAATTAGATTTGGAATGCATGTAGTGAGAACAATTCCAAATCTATGGTTAAAATCATGACGAGAATATAATATAGCCTCGTTACCTTCTACGTTTTAAATGTAACGATAACTAGTTTTTGTATGGTGTTATGTATAAGTATATATTATTATTATCTAAATAATTCATATTAATATTTTTTGTATATTGATCTACATAATTATTTGTCAACACCAGAGAAATGAGGAAGCGCTTCGGCTAGATACTAGCGCCATTTAATTTCAGTTTATTTATGATTTAAGTATAAAATAATAACATTGTTGAACCCACTTACCTTAATACATATGAGACTGCCAAATGTATATAAAGTGGTATTTGTGAGCTTACTGTGTTGTTTATTTTCTTTTATTTTTTTATTTTTACTCATTTGTCTATTTAATTTTAAAGAGAGTGAGGGCATAGTATATAGTAACAGTAATATTTAAAGTAATCTATCATTATAATAAGTATACGTCATGTTGTAATATTGTACTTTGTAGCGTGTATTCGTTTCGTGATCTCACTAAGTGGCTCCAACGGAAGACCAGTGCTGTTTCATGACAGCAAGATACTGAGTTGGAACCAATTTGTGGCACACATAAGATTATGTACATTTCTTATGCATTGTTAATCTCTGTTTCCATGTTATGTAAATTATGTGTATCGCAAATAAATAATTCTTATTCTTATTCTTATAATACTATGCTATCCAAATAGGTCACACATAATTGGAGGCTACGGGTGCTTTAATAAAAAAAATTCCATTAAAAAAATTCTTATACCCAGTATGTAACTAATTATGAAAGGCACAGTCATGGAATCTAAAATAAAAATTGTGGTCAAAGTTTTTATTACTATTACATAAGGTTCAATTATTCATGTGCGCTGATATGAACTGAATTTATTTCTAATGAAGCTAACCCTATCCTAAGCGTAGGTTTATGTAATTCAGTCAATACTAAATTTAAAGTGTAATAATGTACGGCTACTGTAGCCAGCTCTCTAGGGACGAGTCCCCTCCGTAGGACATATCAAGACAAGTGTTTTCACCCATACAAGTGCACTCTCTCTATTCCCTCATTATTCTTTTCCGACAGAACGGAAATTCAAGACGACCGGAGAGAAATCAGGCGCAGGACTGACGGCTTAACGTGCTCTCCGAGGCACGGGGGTGTAACACCGCCGACTTATAGACTCCGGCCCGTTATTTGAAATTGAAAACTCATAACCTTTTTGATAATGCTTACCACTAGACCACGAGGCAATGAAATCCAATTATGTAAAGAACGTTATAAATAAGTTGCATTAACATAAACTTAAATCTAAATAAAGTACACGAAAATACCACGTCGCTTCGATGTAAGCTCACGACCTATTTGCGCATTCGCGTCCTAAGACTATGAAAGAAATCCTTACGTTTAAGTAACACTAAGCGCCTCAGACGTCCTCAAAGGGCTCCCGCGCCTGCCTTTGGCGCGAGCGCGAGTTATATCTATTAATCCCGAGGCGGCGCTATTTTCTTCGTGCTAAAAACTGACGCACCCTACCCTTTATTCGGAGGTCTCCTTTACACTTTTTGCGTACATTTGTGTGACACTTCATTTATAATTCCGCTTAATCCAAGTGAGTGAGTTCTTGCCGAATAAATTTGTAATGTGAAGATTAATGTTGTATGTTCCACGTTCACAAAGGCCCCGGGAGCTATTTTATTACGTTTTTTTCGACGCGGGAATAGAATTCGTATTCCTTTTTGTCGCATGATCCAGCATCGTCATCAACCAGGCTGTCTTACTGACATGTTTAAAAACAAGGATAAAAACATCTATCACCTATGTAGCACTTTTGACAGATTTTATGTCAATTACATAGAAGGCCGAATAAATTGTTAGTATAAAGGTAAGGTTTTTTCCGTATACAATGTCAAAAGAAATTTAATCAATAAAAAATAAAAAAAACAGTTTTTCATTTTTGGTCTGGCCTAGGAAGCGAGAAATATCAATGAGTAAGTTATAAGAAAGTTTTAATCGTTTCTCTATATAATCGGTAGGCATATAGTATAATTTTAGGTTGGCTTCCCAGGTCTATAAATATACTAAATACCTACCGATTATATGGAGATAAAATTTTACCATATTATAGGCAATCTATTATAAAAGCATTGTTATTAATAAAAACCATTAATTATATGTAAAAAAAAGATTTCAATTTTAGGCCAGAATTACTAGCCATTTTCAGAAATCGAACATAGTACTTCAAAACTTATCACTATGTCAACAAACCGCTCAAATACAAGTACTCTTTTAGTATGAATCCTTAAAAAGTAATAAGTTATCTATTCGAAAATGTTCAAACAAAACTTTGTAAAAATCTGAAAATTCAGCAATAAACCCGAGGAAAATAGCCGAAAGATCAACAAAACAAAATTAACCGATCCGGAATGCTTATTGAAATATTATATTCAATGTCGGTGGCAAATTTAATTGATGAAGTTGAAATTGAAAAAGTTACAGCATTGGCATAATTCAGACAGGCGGGGCTCGTGCGAGATCCTTGCTAATATTATCTTTACTGCCGGTATAAATGGGAATGTGAGTTTGTTTGTTGTACTTTAACCGATCGTTCTGAATTATTTCAGATACACATTTTTTGCGTGTGCATAAGGAAACAGTGCACATTGCGCCTTATGTAATATTTACGTGGAGTGACTTCTTTACAGGCAGATGTTAGGGGACAATATCGAGTGTGCGTCAGCCAACATGATATACGTGTGCTAGGCGCTACGTTTAACATTTTAAGTTTTGACTTCTAGCGGCAGTATGTAACTGGTGTTTACGGATTTGTACGTATGATTGCTGTTTCTAACACACGCGGTCGCAAGCCGGTTTATACGCGAAATTTTCTGTCCCTCTTAAACCGTACGTGCGAATTATTTCTTGCTCCGGCATGGGCTTGCGGTCGTATAACTGCCGCCACAGTTTCTAATTTAACTTTATTATTATATTAAACACACCTTGTGCGGAGTGCACACTCGGCGTCGCCAATAAAATTATTTGCATAACTTTAAAGTTAGAAGCAAGATATTGTGTTAATCAAGCGGATGCCTGGCGTATTTTTAAGCCTTTGAATGTTTGTAAGAGTAATGATATTATGATTAGTAACACTAATATAGTGGTACCGCATAGGATTTTCTTTATTTGCAAGTAACAATTCCAACACAAACGTTGCGCCGCGGCGCGCTGAAGTTACGTCTGATTTCTTTCCAGGATTTGCATCATATCGCAATAAGACAATAAAGGGAATTGAGAATAAACTGTCTGTAGGTTCTACTCGGGGTTTAATGCGACAAAATATAGAATAAAAGGTGAATATTAATTATAATAAACTACAGGATGTGTAACAAACACACGACTAAAGAAATGACTACTGAAACTGAAAGTTATGCCAGAAAATAAATAATTAATTAATTAATTTAATTGTATTTTTAATGGGTAATTTATATTGATTCAGTTAGACGCAATAACAACAATATCATATATCACGTTGTTGTATAATCACTTTGTATTTCGCTATAGAGCCCGCCCGGTACTGACCAGATGCGGCCCAGTTTAATCTGTTTAACGCGAAAAGTTATCTTCTGGCGGTGTTACGTTAAATCGTTACCGGCCCCAATGGTGTCAAGGGTACTTCGTCGTGCTTTGTGCGGTCACGCCTTTGCAGTTACTTTCAAAAAGAAATTGATATTTCTAATAAACGAAAGGTAGCTCCGTAAAGTAAAGAGATAGTGTCACACTGCATGCTTGCACAGCACAGCTGTGTTTACTCCGATCTCGGGTAAGCGAGAGGTACCTCCCCGATCGTGCTGGCCCAATACGGCTACTTGGCATGCATGCATGATGCAGCGTGGCGTATTATTTTTGCTTAGTATTTTTAAAAAAGGTTTTCATTTTAGGTAGCTCAAATATTATAAAGTTTCTCATTTTGTATTTTAAGTATCTCGAATTAATGTTCGTAAGTTGATGTTCTGTTCATTTCTCGTCACTTACTAAGTAATTCTATACGCTAAATTCTTTATGTTGACACTTATAACTTTAATTTACTGTCACTCGTTTAAATACTACCCTTATTTTAATATTATATTCTTCTCTAAGGTGCTAATAGAGGTATTTACCCCTTAGAGAAAATTATAATAAAATAATTAAATTTAAGCATTGATACCGTTTAACATTAAGTATATTGTATGGACAGTATCTAACATTAAATAAGATACGAAATGTATTTTTTATTTACTGTTTAATACACTCACTTTGTCATGTTAAAAACATTATAATAACAAACAAAATGTAAATGTGTACGTAGCACTTAGCGCGACGACGTAGCGGCGGCGGGAATTACAATGCGCGCTCTGTATTGTGTAGCTTAGCGTGATTGCATAAAACTTTCAAATGAGACAAACTGCGCAACAGGCGCCGCCCAAATAAACTGCAACTGGAACTTATGACGAGTCCGCTGCAGTTGTATCTCGCGCTGGTTCTGTTCAAACATCATTTATGTTGTTCCTTGTTTTTATCAGTAACAATATATTTTGTAAAAGTTATCTCAATTAATTATAACTTATAATATAATAAAATAACTAGCCTTTTGACTATACATTCTCATGGGTATGAAGGTGATGAAAATTATATAACGCTCGAAACGAGATATACGTATATATACGTAATATTAGGTAGCCAACGAAGAGAGGCTAAAGGCTTTTTGGTAGAGGTAGTGCCACACTACGTGCTTCCATGCAGTCGAAATGGGCCGGCACGACCGGGGAGGTACCTCTCGCTAGACCGGCGTAAAGTGACAGCTGTGCCGTCGCGTTTCGTGCGGTGTGTACATAGTCGGTGGCCCATGGAGGCGGGAGAAGAAAGGAAGGCAGCGCATCTGTACAGCCTCTATGCGGATGTCTATGGGCGTCAGTGGTCATGAAAATGGAAAAAAAAAAAAAAAAAAACATTATCATCATCAGCAGGATAACCTCTGATGACGGACGTGGCGTCAGTCAAACAGTTCCTTAGGGCAAGAGCCACTTACATTCAGTGGCTCTAACCTTCACCAAGTCAGCCAGTCAAAATCCACAGGGTTGGAAAATATAGATCATAAAATTTATAAGTGGAAGGAAATATGAGATGTAGGTAGTATAAAATAATATATTTTTTTCAATCTAGAGAGTTGGAAACAAATTCTAATAATGTAGAGTGGAATGTGTTTTAATTTAAAGATTCATGTGGGGCGGGTCGTGTTTAAAACACGTTTTTTGTAGGTCCGGTCCGCTGCGAGCTAATCGAAAACTGTAATGAATCAAAGGCTGGTTGCGTAGTTCAGACAGCTTTTGCGATTCTTTTATTTTTGTTCCGGCGGCCTCGTTAGCTGGATCTGAATCGAAATCATCTAGTTAGATGCATAGTTTCTTTTTATAATCACAGAGTGTGACTCGAACTTTGTGCCTCGAACAGAATACTCGTATACTAAATAACAAAGTAAATCTCGATTTATTTTTTAAAAATTCAGTTGCAGTGAGTATTTCTTTTTATTGCACATAAAATATAATATTCATATAATTGTAGTCTTGTGTTATAGTAATCATCGGTGAACATAATATATTATGGGAAATATTATTATTAATTATTTTATTTATTTTTTTTCAAAGAAGTAACAAAAACTACTCTTTCACTGAATGCTAAGATGACCGACTCTTATCCATTGCGGTTATCAAAGGCACTGCCAAAAACTTGTGTACAGAACTAAATAAATTTGATAATAAAAAGACTCTTCATGGTAAATAGAAAAGCATAGTACGATATCTTATATAACAAACAAATCTAAGTTTAAGAAACATCAATTCCTCAAGAACTCAGATCTATTACCAGTGTAACAGATCTGCGTTGTTTCTTGACGCTAACCCGGTCGGTACCCACACGGCGAGGGCCCTCCAGTTAATTGAAAGAGATCGAGCGGCGAGAGCTCCGAACAAATAGACTAGGAGTATTTCAGCTCGCGAAAATATAACGGAAACCTGCTGCTCATTTACTGGGGAATGGCATGTGTGCTGTTTATTTACTCAACAGCATCATCTAGATTTTATTATAATTTTAACATTATAATTAATTAAACATTTCATATATAATTTAACGATGTTTTATTAAATTTAATAATGTAACAAAGGGCTGTACAATTTTCGTGACCCACTTACGCTCGTACAAGAATTATTTTGTCTCTATATGTCATTACTCATTACACACGTATGTCTATGGAGATTGTTTATACTCTAAGTATTTCAAGAAATTCAGCCGAATACATATAGTATAATGACATAGAGGATTAATACATGAAAGAAGAAAATGTTCGTTTTTTTCATCACAAAATATAAAGCAATTTATGTAAAGCTGTATTTAAAATAAAGCACTCTCATCTTCAAAAAGCTCGCAACTGTTTACCCCGTGTTCATATTTAAGTTTAGAAATATTGAATCCTATTGGAGAATTAAACTTCGTAAGCTCTGATCCGTGTAAGCAGGGCCGATATTTACAACCTGAGTCGGGCTCATAACTTACAAAGTGTATCGGAAATTTCATACGATTGAACTTTCCAAAGTCCACTGGAATGAAACGTAGCGAAATGGCTTTGTGAATTGTCAAGCACGTTGTATTTACTGCGTCGTTCGTCTAGTGGCAACATGTACAGATTTATGCCTGCTGGGTTTGCTTCTATTATCTATGATTTTAAGAAATAGTGTTCCCTCCTTTGGGTTCTATATAAATATGATTATCTCTTTATTAAATTCAAAACGCTCTCAATTTCTCTTCTGTTTTTTTAAGATTATTATCTTACAAGCTCATTGTAGTACTTACGTGCACCACGGTACAAAGCTCATGACGTCACCAGTAGCACGGGCCAGACGACCGCTCTCGCCTGCGGCTCTCACGCGACTGACTCCCGCCTACCCGCGATCTCGGGAAATATGCGACGTATGCGATCCCTTGCATACACAAACACTACAGTCATGATAATTATTACTTATCAATTAGCTCAATCATTTTCAGCATACATTTGTTTTCTCTTTAATTTTGTCAGTCACTTGTTTTCTCGATATCCTACGAAGCTAAGGGATTGGGGACACGTGAACATACAAGGTTGATACAAGCGAGAGGCATTAAATAAAACCGCATATTTAGTGTATCAGTGTGGCCTACACACTACAAAAATCAGATCAATCGGAGCAATAGTTTAGCTACAGGAATTTTTTAAAGTTTTTTCTCACTTCGTGCACACTGTATGTACGCTGTCGCCGACTATGGCCGGCTAGGGTCATTACACTCATCGTGTCACTCATCATACGGGTCATTTACACCGTGCTCGCTGTAGCCGCCCGGTACAAAGAATGTTAAAAATTTTACGCTTTTTAACTTGTTTGAAAAAAGTATTTTCGTATATTCGTGTTGTGAACTTTTTTTTAATAGTTTCGGTTTAACTGTAGGCACTTATAGTAAATGTGGTTTCATTTAATGCCTCTCGCTCTTATCAACCCTGTATGTGTGCTAAAATGGTCCATGTCTAAAAACATACGCACTAAAAAACATGACCCTCATTCAGATATAATCGGCTAAAAAGCACGTAATGTTAAAGGTCATAAACAGATCGTGTGCCGATTTCTCTTGTCGTATTTTAGTATCAAACAAAGCTTATCACAATCCAGGCTCACGTGTACCAAAAGACTGTACCAGACCCACACACTGTAATGTGTCAGACACTCACACTGTAACGTGTCAGACATACACACACTGTAACGTGTCAGACACTCACACTCTAACGTGTCAGACACACACACTCTAACGTGTCAGACACACACACTCTAACGTGTCAGACACACACACTGTAACGTGTCAGACATACACACACTCTAACGTGTCAGATACACACACTCTAACGTGTCAGACATACACACTCTCTAACGTGTCAGACACACACACTGTAACGTGTCAGACACACACACTCTAACGTGTCAGACACACACACTCTAACGTGTCAGATACACACACTGTAACGTGTCAGACACACACACTGTAACGCGTGCTACCAGACTTTATTTGAACGTGTTTCTAGAATGTATAGATCAACTCGTTGGTCTAGTGGTACGCATGTTCAGACAGATCAAAATTTTATTATTTTTTCAATAAACAAATATTAGTTCTTAGCAATAAATTGAATGGTGTTACAACCCCGTTTCTAGGAGATATAGTAAGTCCTGCCTTTAAATTTTCTGATACCAAAGATATATGAGATATTAGACAGCGCAGTCTTTAATTAATAAAATGTAGGAAATGAACCTGTTTATTTTTTTTATAGCTTAAGGAGGCAAATAAGAAATCGCAGCCATTTTCAAGATTTCCGACGCCCAAAGACATCCATAGGAGCATAGCATAGAGGCTATATAGGTGCGTTGAACTCCTTCCTCCTCCCTCCATAGGCCCCTGGCTATTTGTCATATTATTTGGTAATCTCCAAATATTCGTTAACTACTCGATAAACTGACTTCCCATTTGCTATTTTTGCAAAAGTAATCGAACCTAGTAATTCAAATTACCACCTCTTTCAAACACTACTTTTATAATGAAACATTAAAATGTAAAAAGCTATCTATTTGAAAATGTTCAAACAAGACTATGTTTGAATATGAAAATTCAGCAATTAACCCGAAGAAAATAGCCGAAAGACCAACAAAACAAAATTAACCGATCCGGAATGCTTATTGAAATATTATATTCAATGTCGGTGGCAAATTTAATTGATGAAGTTGAGATTGAAAAAGTTACAGCATTGGCATAATTCAGAGAGGCGGAGCTCGTGCGAGATCCTTACTAATATTATCTTTACTGCCGGTATAAATGGGAATGTGAGTTTGTTTGTTATACTTTAACGTATTCAACCGATCGTTCTAAATTATTTCAGATACACATTTTTTGCGTGTGTATAAAGGAACAGTGTACATTGCGCCTTATGTAATATTTCTGTGGAGTGACTTCTTTACAGGCAGATGTTAGGGGACAATATCGAGTGTGCGTCAGGTAACATGCTATACGTGTGCTAGGCGCTACATATAACATTTTAAGTTAGTTTTAAGTTTTCACTTCTATCGGAAGTGCCTATTACTGTCTGTTTGTTTGTAACGTATAATAGGTAATAT
>LUGF01047470.1:330513-351618 GCA_001625245.1 Calycopis cecrops
AAGAATTTAAAATGGGGTTGTATGTAATATTATCTACCCATTGAAACAAAAATAGCACATAACTCGATAATTATTAGGTGTACGAAACTCCCAAACAAAGCTGCCATTCGCCTTTAAAGTTATTTTTATTTATAATTTTTTATTGAACACTAATTGACGATAAAAAGTAAAAAAAAATAAAATTGTAGACAATTTAATTTTCTACGTTTTTGATCAATTTTTTTATATTTTTTGAAAATTTTAATGTTTGGCAAAATTTAGGATTGTTAGTTTAGGAGATACCACGCGAAAACTGTTTGCATCCTGTTTTCCAAGATGGCAGCCGGAGGACAAGAGTGGCGACGCCACAAATATTCTATAAAACCCCTCTAAACAAAAAAAATAAAATTGCGTCCTCTGAGAAACGCAACCTTAAATGTAACTTTTCAATGGACTAATCTAATACTAATCAAATAGGCATTGGCAACTCGCCGCTAAGTGACGGACTTACTACAAAAGCCGACAGAACGAGAGCGTAAAGAGCCCTAGTAAATAGTGATAATGTTTTTAATTTGTATAAAAATTTGAATTATAGTTAAAGGTAAATAAAAACCGACCAAGTGCGACTCCGACTCGCACACCGAGGGTTCCGTATGAATGGGAAGAACAATCCAAACGTAATACATGGTTTTCAATTATTGTAACTTTACGCCTGCCGATTAAGTTGACAAAAATCACACTTCTGAGTTAACGCAATAAAAAGTTATAGCCAATTATGCACAATTTTTGTATGAAAACGTGCTTTGTCTAAAACCAAACCACCTAAAACAAGCGGTTGCTCACACACATTTAGTAGGCGAATTACAGTTATAAGTTGATAATGATTTTTCCAATGATTTACATATAATTTACTAGTTTTCAGATTTATTCCTATATATGTGCTATAAGTTCTTACTTCTTGCCAAATTTCACAACTCCAGGTCAACGGGAAGTACCCGATAATTTTTGGTTTTCGACAAAGTACGTTTTCATACAAAATTTGTGCATAATTGGCTATAAATTTTTATTACGTTAACTTAGAAGTGTGATTTTTGTCAACTTAATCGGCAGGCGTGAAGTTACAATAATTGAAAACCATGCATTACGTTTGGATTGTTCTTCCCATTCATACGGAACCCTCGGTGTGCGAGTCGGAGTCACAGCCGGTCTCGTGTATCTCGGTCCGATAACAGATAAGTAAGTACATAAAGTTAGCGCCAAAGAAGCGAGAATTTTACTAATGCAATATAAAAAACTGTACAATTAAGAGAACAAAGACAAACAATACAAGCCCGTTAACCACAACCAACAAAGCCAATATCAGTCCGACATGATGTAATGGCTCTTCACACAGGATGGTGCGACGTTTAACGTAATACCTACTTGTTATATTTACTTATCTATATTAATATTATGAATCCAATAAGAATATTTGCTTTAGTAAGAGATAATATAATAGCCAGATCTGTGCTGCTGCGTTTCGTTCGGTGTGCGAGTAGTTGGTATTCCGTGGAGGCCTTCGACAGAATGGAGGAGGAAGGACGGCAACGCATCTGTATAGCCTATATGTGGATAAGTATGGGCGTAGGTAGGTATTCATAGAAATGGCTCCAACTGCTGGTTTGCTCGCTTAAACCATAAAAAAAGGAACTGTTTATCCGATTAGATAAATTATTTCGTGCGGTGTGTAAGTAGCCGGTGGCCCATGGAGGTTGGATGAGAAAGAGGGGCAGCGCATCTGTATAGTCTCTATGCAGATGTCTATGTGCGTAAGTAGTAATGAAAATGGTTACAACTGCTAGTTTGCCCCCCTATACCATAAAAAAAAAATTTTTTTGATACCCCATTTATCGAGGCTAATGCTTGTCAATCCAATCCCATGAAGGTGGGAGGACAAAGGGGGGCAGCGCATCTGTATAGTCTCTATGCAGATGTCTATGGGCGTCGGTAGTCATGAAAATGGCTACAACTGCTCGTTTACCCCCCTATACCATAAAAAAAAATTTTAGATACCCCATTTATCGAGGCTAGTGCTTGTCAATGAAATAAATAACACAACCTATTATCGTGCTACTGTTTGGAGCGTGCCATGTCAGCTGTTCTCTGGATCAAGCAGGAACGTATTTTCCTCAACATGTTGAGTATGCTGGTAGCCCAGCTGCACAGCTGGTAGTCCCTAGTGACATATTTCCGCAAAGCAAGTGAATCGGACAAGCACAAATTAATGCTAATAGAAATTGAAAACTACTTTCAAGATGCACACTGACATGAAACGAATCTGATTTAAACTCCATAATCCTGACCTGGACTCCATATCGATAACGATATCTGTCTGCAATTTTCTTTGTTTTATTATAAACTAGCTTCCGCTCGCTGCTTCGCCCGCGTGGTTTTCGGACTTCGAAAATGGAGTTATTATACATATAAACCTTCCTGTTGAATCACTCTATCAATTTTAAAAAAACCCGTCAAAATCTGTTGCGTAATTTTAAAAATCTAAAGCATAAGCATACGGCGGAAATCGACTTTGTTTTATACTATGTATTGATGTATACAGCTACCAGATTCATCATCAAATCAGATATTCGCATATACTATAGTTTAACATTGTTATGTACGACAACGTTCTAACAAATATACATCATGTTTCACACATTAATGTACTGAATAATTTACTCTAGTTTTACAATACGTAGATATCTAGTGACAACTCTTACATCCACTCTGTTACATACTTCAGTAATTTACAGAGTAATAATGAAGTGACAGTACATGTACATACAACAGTTCTACAATATGTATGCCGGCTCTACGTACATGCGGCACACGTCACACATTAATGTACAGAGTAATAATGAAGTGACAGTACACGTACATACAATAGTTGTACAATATGTATGCCACCTCTACGCCACATACGGCACACGTCACAGATTAATGTACAGAGTAATAATGAAGTGACAGTACACGTACATACAATAGTTGTACAATATGTATGCCACCTCTACGCCACATACGGCACACGTCACACATTAATGTACAGAGTAACAATGAAGTGACAGTACACGTACATACAATAGTTGTACAATATGTATGCCGCCTCTACGCCACAAACGGCACACGTCACACATTAATGTACAGAGTAATAATGAAGTAACAGTGCACGTACATACAATAGTTGTTCAATATGTATGCCCGCTCTACGACACATACGGCACACGTCACATTAATCTGTGTACAGGGCGCGCCACTCTAACTGTCCGCTAAAATCCGCATACGGAGCTCGACTGAGCAAAGCCCACCGAAATCGGCTTTGAGTTTGTCCCCCAGCGGATTAAAATACAAAAGTTTGCGGCCACACATTTAAATAATATATTGAATTATGTATTAACTATACGATTATTGGTTACTCTGTAGTAACAACTATAATGCTATAGTTTTGACATGAAAATTGGTAATGGTATTATTTTACTTATCCAGTGACCTGAGTGTTTTATTTGTTCATTCATTCACGCTTGAGGTGATTTGATAAAAAGCACCTTGTATATTATTATGCTAATGAAATTTGGTTTCAATTACAATTATTCAACTTGAGGTGCAGTCAAATCAGTTACTATACAGCTAATACACTAACTCAGTATAACAAAAACCTAGTTTTACTTTTGTAAAATAAAGCCCTAGTTAATTAAATACACCAGGAGCTTGTTATGAAACAGAACCTCAAGCCCCGGCTCATCCGTACCCGATACGGTTGAGCAGAACTATACCATTACAATAAACGGAACGAGTCGCCCACGAAACTATCCACTTAACTATTATGGGAGCGATAGAAGAGAGAAAATAGTTTTGTTGCTGACGACTGCGATAATCAAAAGGAGCGGTCCAATATCTATAAAATATTATAACAAACCGACGGTTTTCTATTAGCCACGAGCCTACAAAAGAAACATTAATTTATTCTGTACAAGCACTATTGCGGTACAAATTATTTCTACCTATTGTATTTATTGGTTATAGATTTTAGTCTAGTCCTCTTCTATCTGTAATTCTAAAAGTAATGAAAAACCAATAAAAATAATACATTCTAATTATTATATTATTATTATATCAAACCTAGTCGGTGCCATTTCATTATGTGAATGTGTCCCATTGTTGGGCAAAGGCCTCCCCCCATTTTTTCCATTTTTCTCTGTTCAGAGCTCCATCGTGCCAATCAGGGAGGTATACGTCGAGTTCGTCTCGCCATCTCCTTTTTGGTCTGCCGCGTCGCCTTTTTGAAACTGGGTCTGGGGAAAATAAAGTGACAATTTTGATTCATTTAAATTCATTGTAATAAGATATGTATATTACTCTGATTAGTTTTATTAGAAAAACAGCCCTTTACAATAATAGGACTTACAAACATTACGTCCAGAGTTGTACATTTTACAATTCTCCGAACTCACAACAGACGAAACACAGCGGAATTAAAAGATTTGGTCTAGCAGTAGACTTAAACAGGTTAAAAAATATATTTTCAAAGAAGTTAGATTCGGCTTCGCAGCTGCATTGCAGCCTTATCGGACTGGCACGACCGGGAACCTGGCACTCACTAGATAACACCACATAGTGACAGCTAAGCTGTCGCCTTACATGCGATCAGTAATTTTCCATCGTCTGTTGGAGCGTAGAAGGGGAGAGTCAACACCTCTTAATTATGCTAATGTCCAAGGGCGTAATATTCAAGAGACTCTTGTTTTCATCTCCATATTTATAAAAAATGGCCCATGGAGGTGAGAGGAGGAAAGAGGGCAGCGCGTCTGTTTATCTCTGTGCGGATGTCTATGGACGTCGGTAGTCATAAGAATGGCTGCGACTGTTCGTTTGCCTCCTATTACTATAACAAAAATAAAAAAAATACAAATGCAAAATACAATAAAGAAAAACGATAAGTCGATAAAATCTCTCAGCTTTTCAAGGCTTACACAAAACAAAATGCAGAATATAAAACGATATAGGAGCAGACACGCGCAAATACTGGGATTAGCGAGAAAAAGTACTGCGAGCGCCGAACTGACGAAACTAGATTAAGGCCGGGCTCGGGGCATTAGTGAGCGATACACCTGATTAGGGCTGTGCTTCCTGGATATTGATGGTCGTATTTAACGCTCCATTGATTGGCTATATCAATCAAAGTCGTCCTGAAATTAGCCTGAAAATTTTGTTTGCGGGAAATCCCATAACCATCTTATCACTCGCAAGAAAATTAATCAGAAGAAATTAGGAGATTACTACAGTGTTTCTTTAGTAAAGAAAAGTAAGCCATGTAAATCGTAGCTAACTAACAGCTAATTAAAGTAAATCGGAATTTCGGCATACTGCAAGCAAATAATAAAAAATCACTTTTATTATAATATTACTACGTTACGCGAAGTCACAGGCACCAGCTAGTATATAATAGAGATTAACTTTATGTTGTATTGAATATGAAAATACCAATGACACTTTATCCGATCCGCTATGTACGTTGCAAAACCGTACAGAGCGCATCATCAGTATCTTTATATATATCGTAATCCACACACTTACACAACAATTTTAGTAATTATAAGTTAGATTTAGTCAGCGCACGAAATATTGTCGCGAGCCGCGGACGTGTCGCAAATATAAGCATCAGCAGCATAATTTAGTATTTTATTAAATAAGCATAGCATAGCATAGCATTGGCATAGCATAGCATAGCATAGCAACTCAAGGTGTACGAACCGCACTAGACTAGAACTCTTTAAAACATACAATGGAATCGCAATTTATCATATCAAATATTTTAAATTGTACATACGAGTACATGTGCAAATATATTTGTGAAAACGAATAATATTCATGTACAAACGAAGTTTCCAGTGATATGCAAAACAATAATCCTCTTACCAACTAAAACACTATCAGATCAGGGCGCGCGGAAACAAAGAGGTTGGTTAATAATTGATGAAGCTCTGTGGTAATGAAATGGCTCATATTCGGAGAGGGATAAGTGAATGCCTTTGTTCTTAGAGAGCATGTGTAATATAGTGACGAATACATTATCTGCTCGGTGAGATATTTTTCGATATGTTAACGAAATGAGAAATGTATTTTGATTTGTTTATCGTTACATAACAGTAGTATCATCACTGCCATGCAGCGAATGTGTATGACTTATAGTATTTTTCATATACAGGTATAGACTAGTTATTCTATTAGATTGCATCCTCCCCCCTTAAAGATGCTGCCATTTTGTCATGGTGAGACGGCTTGCGTGCGAGCTCGACATAATCAAAATCTGTCTAGGTTGATAAAATAGATTATCCACGAAAACAGGTGTGTATAAAATTTAGAATGCATGATTATTTACTAACACATTAGAAATTAATGTCGTAATAAATGGGAAATTTATTATATCAATAGTTTCTCTATTAACTATTTTAATATAAATATTTAGCAGTCAACATACGAAAAAGAACTTAATTTAAACTTCAACTACATGCGCCACATTTCCCCACACCACGTGTCTCCACGTGCCTCTAATGTCAAGCTCGAGAGGAGCAACTCGGAGGGCGCACGAGAACCTCATTATTCCACAGCACGGGCCCTTTGTATTACGAAATAAGGTTCTTTAAAAATCCTCACAGAGGCGTTTCACTTTTGTCTAACGAAAAAACTTTTCTGCGACATTTTGGTAATTGATGTTTAAAGGTACACGGGTTTTGTGTATCGGAAAATATGCGACGTGTTCCGTTTTATCTTTGTCATGGTATGGCTTGAATGTTCATAGTAAAATTGTTCGTGATTTTATATAGCACTAACTGTGTTCGCCGGTTTCACCTGCAAACGCAATCTGTTTCTAGGGCAGACTTATTTTACCAGGTTTAAAAGGTGTGCTTATGTTGTTCCCGATTATGATCAATAAATGTTTCAAATTCTATCTAAATCAGTGCAATAGTTTTTCCAGGAAAGAATAACAACTATACCTATACACTCAGACAGTCGTAGACAATATTATTAGGCTTAAAATGATAACGTTTTGTTCGGTGTATGAGTTGACAGTAGCCGTGACGGAGAAAGAAGAAAGACGGCGAGACGTCTGCATACTCTTTATGTGGATCATTATGAGCTTCTACTGTCTTGTCTCTTTGCCCCTTATATAATAACAGGAAAATTAAAAAATGAAATTTTAAGTTATTTCTTATTTTCTACTGTTACTTTGGTAGCACAATTCAACCACTATAGTTCCAAACTATACGAAAGAGGAAACTTAATGATTAGTTCTTACCGGAAGAGATTCACTCAACCATAAAATATCGAAGATGTATCCCACTGTTGCGCATTCGCTTCAATGAGGCACTCACGAGTCTAACAACTTGGTCGTACCAAAAACCATCCTTAACACTAGCTAATAAAGAGAGTAATAAAACTTAAACCCAGTTCGTATCGAGTCGATAGTCGGTCGACCTACATACTGGTTTCGGGAGTGGTGGGAACTAAATGTACAAACGGCGTGGGGCGTTATTAGAGCACTTGTGTATGGCACATGTGCAGGACATAAACTGTGCGCGGTACAATTAGAGACGTAAGCGCCGCACGAGAATATGTGCTGAGCACAGTCTATATGTGCATATGATACGAGGACAGTGGTATGAACAGACGTATAGGGAACATTTTTATTTATAAACCAGTAGTCCTGGCCGTGTGCGGGCACAGATTGTGATTTTCACTGAGGTGATTATGATCGGATCAATAAAACAAAATAGAAACGAGTAAAATATTCGATATTTTTAGATGTTTCGTTTTTTGTTTTATTATTGTTGAGATTACGATAATTAAGCGAGATAAAAATTTTGATTAATCTGAACAAAACAAATTTTGTTTACTTGTGATTTTGTCAGTGAGATTTTTAATTAAAGGTCAGTTCGATTCGGCGTTTTGTGTAGCTAAATATAGCTAAAAGTAGATAGGAACGTGGCAACATTGCTCTGTCCCGAAGTTGGGCAGTTCTTTTATTAAGTAGTATAGCCTCTGTGAAGGTAGCGAAGACCTTCTTAGGAAACTGACTAGCCGTCGAGAAGCCTTGATGAATATCAGTCCCGGGATACCACGGCAATGGCGCCGCTGATGCCGAACCGATGACAAACAAAAATAAAAATGAAATTCAAAATAAAACAAGCAATACGACTAAGTCGTAGTCTAATCTATATATATTTACCTTTTATCTTCAACTCTTTATAAGGTAAGACATTTGAATGACGTCCCCTTTTGACGTGGGTCTCTTTAAAACTCGCTTTTACTTGTAAATATTTTAGCACTAAACTTCATGAAAAGATTTATAAAAATTTATAATTCACCAATTTTATCATAATATCTAAATGAATACAGACGAAGATGGGATTATCCTGTAGTATCTATATCTCTATATATAAAACGCAAAAGTGACATAGATGTCTATCAACGCACAACCCAAATCACTGGATAGATCGGGCTAAAATTTGGCACACAGGCAAATGTTATGACGTAGGCATCCGCCGTAGGTGCAAGAAAGGATTTTTTGAAATTCAACCCCTAAGGGGGTGAAATATGGTGTTGAAATTTATATGCATAAAACGCGGGTGAAACAGCGGGGCCCAGCTAGTTTGACATAAATGTGTTCATAAAAGTATTTACCAAACTTGGGTAAAATAAACCGCCCTGCGACATGAAAGAAAACATTTTGTTCGTCACCGCCAAGACGGAACTCGATTTTCTTCTGAAAATGATTTACTTGCTCTTTGAGACGCGAGTTTCCATTGTTTTTCCTCATCGCGATTCCCAGCGCGCACCGCGTTATGCTGTTCATACATCACACACATACATCACATACATCACATACAGTACATACATTACTGCAGACATGAAGAGCTCATCTTACTGTTCTGTATATAATATACATTTAACTGAACCACGTATATTTTAATGAGCGCGAAGATATTTTTTGTAATTCAAAGCATCGCGGATGCTAACATTATATTTATATTTTTGTTGCTTTTTTGGTTTGTGTGTTTTTCTAAGACTTCAGTTGTTTTTAATGTGTCGTTGTTACAAAAAATTTTACCCGATCTCGTCGGAGTATAATGTTTAAATATGTGCAGGCATGCATGAATGCGTTAAGTATATTTCTTTATTTCCTTCTACAACCTATACTGTTGAATGGATTTTAATGTGTGTGTGTGTGTGTGTGTGTGTGTGTGTGTATTGTTCGATTTTGTCTTGGTGACGCAAGTGATACACTTGATACAAAATATATTTCAAAATATATATTTTTAGCAAGAGGTAGTGCCACATTTCATGCTTGCATGCAGCTGAATTGGGCCGCCACGACCGGGGTGGTACCTCTCGCTCACACAAGACCGGCGTAAAGTGAAAGCTGTGTTGTCGTGTCTCGTGCGGTGTGTAGGTAGCCGGTGACCCATGGGGGTGGAAGGAGAATGGAGGGCAGCGCATCTGTATAGCCTCTATGTGGGCGTCGATGGTCATGAAAAAGGCTTCGACTGCTAATTTGCCCCCATATACCATTAAAAAAAATAGAGGTTTTACATGTTTGCTTCTTTATACTGGGCAAATGTATATTTTCTCATTATAGTATCATTAAGGAACCTTCAGGTATCATCATTAGCATTTATCAGTCCGCTCCTGGACAAAGCCTGTTACAATAAACACAAGACGACCGGTCTCCTGCAAACATCTACGCCGCCGATCTCTATGCAACATCCAGGATGTTGCACAGAGATCAACAAATCCCGCATGCCCACACTGTATTGGTGGACGCAGTATAGAAGTAAAACCACCGTTGGAGCTTGTCAAGCCAAATGTGTCAAATTGTAGTCTGGTAACAGGTCATGCAGCATTACACGCGCACTGGGACGGCACGACTGGGAGGCACGTCACGCTCCCGTAGGTAGTGACGCCTTATCGTGCGGTTTGTAAGTTTCCGGTGGTCCACTGGAGGTGGAAGAGGGAACAACAACAGTTATGCGGATGTCTATGGGCATCGATAGTCACGCTCGTTTGTCTCACGAAATTCACTGCTGGACATAAGCGCCACAACTACGCTTTAATACATCCGATATTCTGTAATAAAATTTTAAAAGATATTAGTCAAATTACTTAGGAATTCTAGACTAGACTTAAGGTCAGCGACCTGACATTCGCAAGATAATAAAAAACGTCGTCTCCATAAAATCGCGATATCTCTTCTTCATAAACATAAGCAAGTTTTTATGAGTTATACCTTTAAGATTGTTTTATCATTCGGATTGTAATATGTAAAGATAAAGACTTCAAAGGTTAGACTTTTTAGGGTTTCGTATCCAAAGGGTCAAAACGGAATCCTATTACTAACAATTCGCTGTCCATCTGACCGTCTGTCTGTCTGGCTGTACCTATCTCGTGAACTGTGATAATTAGACAGTTTTCTTAGATGATGCATTTATTTTGTAGCTAATAACAACAAATAAAAATGGTAAATTAAAAAGATATAACTGAAGAATCATAACAAACTTACATATTAGACGTTGATAAATGAGGACACCAATGAGGATTTTTTTTTACACAGTATATGAGGCAAACGAGCAATCGGTCCCATTTCCATGACTACTTACGCCCATAGACAATCCACATAGAGGTTATACAGATGCGCTGCCCTCCTTTCTCCTCCCACTCCCACATCATGAAGCGACAGCACAGCTGTCACTTTACGCCAGTCTCGTGTAAGCGAGAGGTACCTCCCAAGTCGTGCCGGCCTAATTCGGCTGCATGCAAGCACGTAATGTAGCACTACCTCTTGGCCTTGTCATGAGCCTTTCATATTTCGCTAGCTTACTACATACTTATAATCTTCTTCACAAACACGCGCGGGCTACCTACATCTATTTGTATCGTATCTTACGGGTTGAGCTACAAGCCAATATCCAATTTGTATGAAACACTTCGAAACCCCTTTGTGTGCCGAAACGAAACATGATGGGAATGTAAACAATAAAAAATACCGCGACTGCAAATATTTTAATCGAGTTTCGACCTATTTGTTGTTCCACAAACGAAAATCGTAATAAATTCTGTTAGAACAGCCACGGCTTAGAATTTTAAAGAGTCACTTGAGTTAGTTATATAGAAGGAGTTGCTTGAAAGAGATTCTTATTTACTTGTACTGTAGAAGTTGTCAAACGAACACTCGGAAGCCTTTGATGACTAGCCTATGGATTTTATGGAGGACGTTTCGCGCTTCTTCTCGCCTTCCCTTCAATAGACCTCTGTAGACTCATAAACTGCTCCAAACGCGACAACGTAGCGGTTACTTTGTGGCGCTTATGCTCGTGCGCAGTGAATCGAACATTCTCTGTTAATGGTGAATAATGAACTTATGACATTTCAGGTACGTAAGTCGCGATCGCGATTATAGTATAAGGGGGCAAACGAAAATCGGAGTAATTTTCATGACTACCGACGCCAGCCGCCTAGAGGTTATACAGATGTGTTGTCCTTCTTCCTCCTTCTCCTTCCATGGGCCATTGGACTTATTCTCATGCCTACATTATACATATAGAAAAAACACAATAAACTGTGCCCTTTAAGATATCACCACTTGTGGTCACTCTTTATGCCCTGTATCAGGATCCAGATGAGAAATATTACAGTTTTCGATTAATCTTATGATCACTTTGAATTATATCGCAATTAATAACTTTGTATAACGTAACACACTACACAAAGACTATAATCTTATTATTTTTTTATACCATACCACATATGATTCTGAACCAAACCTGAAAATTTGTCCGGTGACCAAAAACTAACCATGTACATAATATAGACGTGAACTGACATCGAACGATCATGATTAAATTATAACTTTCCCGCCATCAAGCTCTCACTTAAATTACACTTACTTCTTTAAAGTATTTCGAATTAAGTTAGAGTGTCTGCGAAATGTTAAGGAGGAGAAAATGCAAATTGTCAGGAACAGTTAAGTGCTGTTGTAACGCTCAAGAGATCGATCGGAAGAACTTGACAATGTCGTCGCCGTTATTAAAACTACAAAGAAACCGTTTGCGAATCTTATATAAAATAAAAGAGAGGGGATTTTTCGGTAGATACAGAACTAACATAAGTGTCTGCTGATAATGTGTAGGTTTTGGAGCATTGTTTTTCAAGTCATTATAATGCTTCGGTTTATTTATGTCATCGTTTTTACATATATTGTTTTTTAACGTAGAAATTGTTTAATAACTCGACGAATAATGATAAAGTACGTTAAAATAGTTTTATTATTAGCCTCACTTAAATGTTAGAAACTTGTTCATGCTTATGACAAAGATATTGCGATATTCCGAAGACGACTCGTTTTACTGTCTCTAAAGTGACAAGCCAATGACCTTATGTCTGCAGTCTATATTTATTCAATAGATGTTATTAAAATGTTGTTGAAGTATCATAATGTACATCACCCTAACGGATCTCCACCTTGTCGTGGTGCGGGGGCTTAGTTACCATGGCTTAAGCCACCACGGTGATGCCAAGAGGGATGACAGGAGTGGACGCTCCTAGTGGGCTTCCCCAGGGCCCGCTCTAGATGCGTCTATGGAGGAAGGTTCGCAGAAGGAGAGGTGTCTCAGTGTGTCGTTGCCGTGCACCCTGTCTCCCGCGACCGAACGGGGGCGAACCGTCAGATGCGTTGTGATCCTTGTGGATGGGACCAGGCAATGTTAGAAGTCTTCCACCCATCTCTCTGAATTAGCAGATGGCGGCGTGAATTGGGATCCTGTTGCTTGTAGATCCGGGGCCCTCCAATTATAGCGGTTAAAGGCATCCACATGGGTTTAGTCGGCAGTAAGTACAAATGATTAAGTTACCTCTTTAGTAAAGTGCGGAATTATAGTGGTTAACTATATCAGTAGTGTTACCAAAGTAACGGAAGAAAAACTTAGAACTTTAGAAAGAGGTTGTGTCATGCTCGCATGCAGCCGAATTGGGCCGGCACGACCGGGGAGGTATCGTTAGCTTACACGAGACCGGTGGAAAGTGACAGCTGTGTTGTCGCGTGTGGAAGTAGCTGGTGACCCATGGCGGTGGGAGTATAGCCTCTATGTGGAAGTTTATGGGCGCCGATAGTTATGAAAATGACTCCGACTGCACGACGAAAACTTCACATTTATTTTTTATTGTTTTTATATGAGAAACAAAGGACAAAGACAGTAGAAGCCCATAATGATCCACAAAAAGAGTATGCAGACGCCTCGCCCTATTTCTTCTTTCTCCGTCAACGGGCTACTGTAGTTCGTACCTACACCAAACCTAACGTTGCCTTTTTAAGCCTACTAATACGACTGCCAAAATATGTAGATGTAATTGTTATTTTTTCAAGAAAAAATACTGTACCAATTGAGATGGAATTTGGCACATATACTGATTACAATCTGAAACAACACTTTTTAACCCGGTAAAATTAGTCTGCCCCAGAAACAGATTGCGTTTGCAGGTGAAACCGCCGAACTCAGCTAGTGCTATATAAAATCACGAACAATTTTACTATGAACATTCAAGCCATACCATAACAAAGATAAAACGGAACACGTCGCATATTTTCCGATACACAAAACCCGTGTACCTGTAAACATCAATTACCAAAATGTCGCAGAAAAGTTTTTTCGTTAGACAAAAGTGAAACGCCTCTGTGAGGATTTTTAAAGAACCTTATTTCGTAATACAAAGGGCCCGTGCTGTGGAATAATGAGGTTCTCGTGCGCCCTCCGAGCTGCTCCTCTCGAGCTTGACATTAGAGGCACGTGGAGACACGTGGTGTGGGGAAATGTGGCGCACGTAGTTGAAGTTTAAATTAAGTTTATTTTTGTGAATAACCTAATTATCATTATCGTTAATATAGTTTTATAGACAAACTACAAATGTCTAGTAGTATGGAGATGGCCGTCGTAGCCAAGATTTAGTTTAGGAAGAATGCAGTCCAGATAAACTATTTTTAATTGACTCTTCTTGTGTCTTGATTTGACATTCGAGCTAAATGATATTGAACAATATACCTGCGAATAATAATCCCGCATATTCAAAATTTATGATTATTCGAAATAACTGTTTAAAAGAACTCTTTGTGCTAATTTATGCCTGTATATGAAAAGTATTAAAATACATTCTGTGGCTCTACTGGCCCACATTCGCTGCAATCCAGTAATAACACTACGTCATACAACGATAAACAAATCAAAATATCTTCCCGGTTCCATTAATATATCGAAAAATATCTCACCGAGCAGATAATGTATTCGTCACTATATTATACGTGCTCTCTAAGAACAAAGGCGTTCACTTATCCCTCTCCGAATATGAGCCATTTCATTACCACAGAGCTTCATCAATTATTAACCAACCTCTTTGTTTCCGCGCGCCCTGATCTGATAGTGTTTTAGTTGGTAAGAGGATTATTGTTTTGCATATCACTGGGAACTTCGTTTGTACATGAATATTATTTGTTTTCACAAATATATTTGCACATGTACAATTTTAAAATATACGTTAGAATAAATTGCATTTCATATGCGATGTATTCTATTGTATATTTTAAACAGTTCTAGTATCGAATCGGGTAGTGTTATTAAAGTTTTCAATTTCCTTCTATGAGTCCAAAATAAAGAAGTTAGCACTGTTTTACTACCTCAGAGAACTTCCTTTTCAAAATTCAAGAGAAGATTTTTTTCATAAAGGAAAGGTCGGAAACGCACCTACGAGAAGTCTGGTGTTGCGGATGTCTGTGTAATTTAGTGATGACCAGAGACTTGACCCAACTGCTCGTTTGTCCGCATGAAATGTAAAGAACCATTAAAAGGCATTGCTTCCTTTCTCTGCGTCCAAGTAAGCTTGCTGGTCCAGATGAATTATAAAGCCAATCAATAGAGCACTACACACAACACAATACCTCTAAGGCAGTCTCTCACTTTGACTGAAAAAAGTTATTGAAGCCATCTAAATTATTCAGATTAATTTCGTTGCGAATAATAATACGGTTTGATATTTCCCTTAGCCTAAATTTTCAGGTTCATCTCAGGGCGACTTTGAACGATATAGCCAATCAATGGAGCGCTAAATACGACCATCAATATCCAGGGAGCACAGCCCTAATCAGGTGTATCGCTCACTAATGCCCCGAGCCCGGCCTTAATCTAGTTTCGTCAGTTCGGAGCTCGCAGTACTTTTTCCCGCTAATCCCAGTATTAGCGCGTGTCTGCTCCTATATCGTTTTATATTCTGCATTTTGTTTTGTTTAAGCCTTGAAAAGCTAAGGTATTTTATCGACATTTTATTTTACTTTACGTCTGTATTTTGCTATAGTATAAAGGTGAAAATGAACTATCGGCGTCTTTTGTTGTCTACACCCATACACATCCGCCAATTAAAAGTCGTTGACCTTCTCTCTTTCTACTCGCCAATGAACTTCCGGAAACTCTTAAACCACACTAATCACGACAGCCAGACCTGTCGAATAATATTTATATTGGTTTTGTAATAGTAAACGATTTATTTACGGTGCTCTAAACGTCATATTATAATATCATGTTATGGCAGATGACCCCCTTTACAGGCCGATAGTTTGACCGAGCCTACAGACAGTGGACAATGCAGATGCCTTAACGTATGCGCTTGTATACTTCCTTGTATTGAATAAAGAAGAGGCCCGAAATCCTTTTTTTTATAAATTCTTAAGCTTTTCAATAGTTTTTTTTGGTAACGCAGGGAAAGCCCTTTTTTCAATAGCAAAAAAAATAAAAAAACTTAAAAGTAAAGCTTTTCAATAGTAGGATAGACGACAAATTTTCAAATTTTGTTGTAACTAAACATCTCCCAAACGCCTAATTTTCTCTGTATATTCCGTAGTTCTTTATTATCGCATTTTTATTTCATCTCTCCACGAAATAGAAATTTATGCGGATGAAACCACAAACGTATCTGTTTATAATAAAAGTAATCGAAATTATTTAAATATGTTAGTTTATTAGAATGTATTTATTATCTTTTGAATAGTTTGTTTTATCATTGTTTTACAACCTCAGAGAGATGAAGACTGACTAGAATTTATGTCCACAAATACAATAGGCTATCTACAAATAATTTTTACTACAATAGTGCTTGTATAGAATAAATTATTGTTTCTTTTGTACGCTCGTGGCTAATAGAAAACCGTCGGTTTGTTATAATACTTTATAGATATTGGACCGCTCCTTTTGATTATCGCAGTCGTCAGCAACAAAACTATTTTCTCTCTTCTATCGCTCCCATAATAGTTAAGTGGATCTGATAGTTTCGTGGGCGACTCGTTCCATTTATTGTAATGGTATAGTTCTGCTCAACCGTATCGGGAGCGGATGAGCCGGGGTTTGAGGTTTTGTTTTAACAAGCTCCTGTTGTATTCAATTAACTAGAGCTTTATCTTACAAAAGTAAAAGTTGGTTTTTGTTTTACAGAGTTAGCGTAATTTCTACATAGTAGCTGAATAGAGCTGAAATGACTAGTAAATTTTGGTTGATCTCATTCCAATAGCACAGACTACTGTGGATAAAAGTTATTCTATGCTGTGGCGTTTCTAACCGTTTTTGGAAACCTCGGAACCCAAAGCGAAATGTATAAAAATAGGAAGAACATGAATATAATTATTATATACAAAATGCTTTTTACCTCAAGCGTTATAACGAAACCATGAATAAAACATAAAATAATTATTGTATAAACAAACAATATTTGAATTATCGATAGACTTTGCGTCAGGGTCGTGTGGTGTCTTGTCTCGCATACGACGTTACCTACTTAGGTTATATTTGTATATGCGTTTATACCAATGGTTAGTGTGTTAGGCTATTTATAGGTTTAGTAGCATTGATAAATGAATACCATTGCCCATTTTTATGACAAAACTATAGCATTATAGTTGTTACTACTGAGTAACCAATAATCCTCTAGTTAATACATAATTCAATATATTATTTAAATGTGTGGCCGCAAACTTTTGTATTTTAATCCGCTGAGGGACAAACTCAAAGCCGATTTCGGTGGGCTTTGCTCAGTCGAGCTCCGTATGCGGATTTTAGCGGACAGTTAGAGTGGCGCGCCCTGTACACAGATTAATGAGACGTGTGCCGTATGTGGCGTAGAGCCGGCATACATATTGTACAACTTTTGTTTGTACGTGAACTGTCACTTCATTATTACTCTGTACATTAATGTGTGACGTGTGTCGTATGTGGCGTAGAGGCGGCATACATATTGTACAACTATTGTTTGTACGTGAACTGTCACTTCATTATTACTCTGTACATTAATGTGTGACGTGTGCCGTATGTGGCGTAGAGCCGGCATACATATTGTACAACTTTTGTTTGTACGTGAACTGTCACTTCATTATTACTGTGTACATTCATGTGTGACGTGTGTCGTACCTATGTGGCGTAGAGGCGGCATACATATTGTACAACTTTTGTTTGTACGTGAACTGTCACTTCATTATTACTCTGTACATTCATGTGTGACGTGTGTCGTATGTGGCGTAGAGGCGGCATACATATTGTACAACTTTTGTTTGTACGTGAACTGTCACTTCATTATCACTCTGTACATTAATGTGTGACGTGTGTCGTATGTGGCGTAGAGGCGGCATACATATTGTACAACTTTTGTTTGTACGTGAACTGTCACTTCATTATTACTCTGTACATTAATGTGTGTGTCGTATGTGGCGTAGAGGCGGCATACATATTGTACAACTTTTGTTTGTACGTGAACTGTCACTTCATTATTACTCTGTACATTAATGTGTGACGTGCGCCGTAGTAGTTTTCAATTTCTATTAGCGTTAATTTGTCCCTGTCCGATATCCTTGTTTTGCAGGGATATGTCACTAGGGAATAGCCACCAGCATGTCAACGAAGAACGTTCCCGTTTGGTGCGGGAGACATGTGACAGGTGGCATGTTACGAGCTTCATGTGGCACTTTCGAGGATAGGAGAGAAAAAGGTAAGCACGTGCATAGGACCCGCAAACGTAGATGTAGGTATTCACCAAAATATTCCTTCTGTTCCACTTTACTTGATACTATAAAAATAAAATAAGTATAATAATCAATAAATAATAAATTTTTTTTTCGAGTTGGGCCTGTTTATAATTAATTCAAGTCGTCCCTTGAGTTTCTTATAAAGAGTAAGGACGGGGAAACAAGGATTGCAACACGTCGTTTGCATAACCCCTATGTGGATCTTTATGGGCGTCGGTAAAAATTACTCAAACTGCTCGCTTGCTACTCTATAAAAAAGGTAAGAAACATCACAAACTTCAAAACACTCCAAAACCTGCACATTATCGCAAAATACTTCTGTATCTACCGAAAAATCCCCTCTCCTTTATTTTATATAAGATTCGCAAACGGTTTCTTTGTAGTTTTAATAACGGCGAAGACATTGTCAAGTTCTCCCGATCGATCTCTTGAGTGTTACAACAGCACTTAACTGTTCCTGACAATTTGCATTTTCTCCTCCTTAACATTTCACAGACACTCTAACTTAATTCGAAATACTTTAAAGAAGTAAGTGTAATTTAAGTGAGAGCTTGATGGCGGGTAAGTTATAATTTAATCATGATCGTACGATGTCAGCTCACGTCTATATAAATATTATAAAATATCATGACATCTGTCAAATTGCATATTAAAATAAACACATAAAAGTATGGAATTTGACAGATGTCAGTTTATTACTGGGTTAATGTTTGAATAAAGTTATTCTATGTTTATTAATAAGGGGGTAAGTGCGTACTGTTAATCCGATACTATTGAAAAAAAGTTTTCGAGATTTATACGGAAACACTTTCCATAGGCTAGTCATCAAAGGCTTCCGAGTGCTCGTTTGACAACTTCTACAGTACAAGCAAATAAGAATCTCTTTCAAGCAACTCCTTCTTTATAACTAACTCAAGTGACTCTTTAAAATTCTAAGCCGAGGCTGTTCTAACAGAATTTATTACGATTTTCGTTTGTGGAACAACAAATAGGTCGAAACTCGATTAAAATATTTGCAGTCGCGGTATTTTTTATTGTTTACATTCCCATCATGTTTCGTTTCGGCACACAAAGGGGTTTCGAAGTGTTTCATACAAATTGGATATTGGCTTGTAGCTCAACCCGTAACATACAAAGATAAAAGAGGGCTTAACTCATACATACTAGCCATGTTACGGGGGATTGTACCCGGCGTGTGTGTATGAAGAGAGTTCATAGGAGAAGGAAACAAGACAAATATGTAAGGATCGTGACACGTGGCAGTGAAGCGTCTCTGCCTTGTAGAGGAGACTGGCGTATGTGTTGTTGTAAGAGGCAGCGCTATTAGAATAGAATAGTATAGAAAAATCTTTATTTAGGTACATATACATATTACACTGTTATACGTTAAGCGATTTAAAAAGAAAGAGAAAAAAATAAAAATATAATTGTGATATCTTAGCCTACTACTTAATTCTAAGGTACATACCACACTGAAGAATATTAATAAAATAAATAAAAGATAACATATAGATTCTACATGTAAGGGACAATGCACAACAGTGTAATACACTAAGTGCCCAAAAAGGAGACCACTCTGTTGGATGACTGTAGGTTGTACCACAGTCCTGGTATTACGAGGCCCCTGAGGATTACATGCAAACTAATCGAGCCCGCACTTGGGTGCTATAGCTTAATTAATACCGGCGTGAAGTGACAGCTCTGTATCGGGTGTAAATTGTGAGCATCCGGTGGCTCATAGCTATCCACATTAGCCCATCTACACAACCTCCATGGGGATGTTTATGGATGCCGGTAGATGCGGGCGCCTGCACATATTTTTTTATTATTTTATAATTTTACATGATTTATATATATTTATCTACACTAATGTTGTAACATTCTACTTATGTTTTCAATACTTGACTTATAATAACTACTGTTATAGCTCAGACAACAAAAAACTCAATTTAAGCAATTTGACATGATGTTATAATATCCACATCGATATCGTTAAATCTCATTATAACATTGTGTATGTGCGCTCTCATTGGTTAGATTTTAATGGCGGCAAGTTCGCTGTGACAATACACGTAGGCGTGAATTTATTGTTTCGCAATATTTTATTAATTAATTAATTGCATTAGTGCAAATAAAGTAGTGTATGCAACTGCATATAACACGGGTATTAAAACACTCGTTACTATTTTGAAACTCACACTCGAGTTTTAATACCCTTCATTATACGACAGTTGCATAAACTACTATTACGTATATTACGCCTG
This sequence comes from Calycopis cecrops, assembly GCA_001625245.1. NCBI lineage: Eukaryota > Metazoa > Arthropoda > Insecta > Lepidoptera > Lycaenidae > Calycopis > Calycopis cecrops. The sequence goes on from LUGF01047470.1 coordinate 350,893, forward strand.
ATTGGCGTGATACAGCTCTAAACAGAGAAAAACGGAAAAAAACGGTGGGAGGCCTTTGCCCAACAATGGGATACATAATTGGCTTGATATAGTAATATAATTATAATAACATGAAATGAAATGAATTCAAAAAAAAAATTCAAAAAGGAGTTAAACAGGGCGACCCGCTCTCGCCGATCCTGTTCACTTCAGTCCTCCAGGAGGTATTTAAGACCCTCTCCACGTCCTGGGCAACAAAAGGCATTGATGTCAATAGCAAACGCCTTACAAATCTGCGTTTTGCAGATGATATTGTCCTTTTTGCCCCCACAGCACATGAGCTCCAGGAGATGCTACAGGAACTGAGCACGGCAAGTCTTGAGGTTGGACTTCAGATGAATCGGACTAAGACCAAGTTAATGTCAAACAGCACGAAACGTAGAGTAGAGGTAGACGGGCAGATCATACAATATGTCGACGAGTATATCTACCTGGGCCAGATAGCAAGCTTCGAAAACAGGCACGACCGAGAAATCAGCCGCCGTATCGACCATTCCTGGAAGAGCTACTGGTCTATGAAAGCGTACATGAAGGGCGACCTTCCTATGTCATTAAAACGCAAACTCGTTAATATGTGTATCCTGCCCGTCCTAACCTACGGTGCGCAGACATGGTCGTTGACCGAGCTCCAGAAGTCCAAACTCAAGATTTGTCAGAGGGCAATGGAGCGTAGCATCCTCGGCGTCA